>OY735261.1:2968029-3039749 GCA_963457715.1 Argyresthia albistria | reverse complement strand
CACGTAAACGTGTGCATACAACACATTTCTTTATAGTAGTGCGGGCGAGATTTCTACCTCCTATTGGCCAGAACTCCTCGCGAACTGAAGCCAGTAGATGTTGAGGACCAGCGTGAAATAATCGTAAGTGTTCATATTTCATTAATAATTGGGTTAATCTGTTTTTAGAATCTAATAAAATGGGATGCTTTTTGTTAAAGTCATAACTTGAGTTGTGCAAACGACCACCCACCCGGAGTATGCCATTTGAATCTATAAATACATTTAGTGATATCAATTTTGATTTATGATGTAGTTGCTCACCTTTACTTAAACATTGAAGTTCGTTTGAAAATGATTCTAATTGACTTTGTTTGATTAGAACATTTTGTGACTGTTCCAGTTCATTTGAATTTAAAGGGCCATTTAATTTTAAATTTTTGTATTTACAATTGTTAATGAACCTCAACACATAAGCAGTTGTCCTTTTTAATCTTTGATAATTAGAATAGTTATCGAATTTAATTATAGGACAATCATTATTATTTTTACTATTATCATTGCAACGAACAGGGAGTGACAACATCGTAGCAGGCGTTGTTTTAATTTCTGGTAAGTTATTAGTTGATAAGTAGGTACTTTTAGGCCATTCGGAGTGCTCCTTCGTGAGAAAGGAAGGACCTTCCCACCACAGGAGAGATGACTGCAGCAGGTGTGGGTCAACACCCCTTGACGCGAGATCGGCGGGATTCAAATCTGTAGGTATGTGGTTCCATTTAAATTCTGATGTTAATTCATTTATCTCATTGACTCGATTACACACAAAGGCCTTTAGATTTCTCGGTGAAGATTTTAACCATCCCAGAACGACTGTTGAGTCAGTCCATATTGTTTTTTGTGTGATATTACACGTAAGTGATTGTGAGACCTTGGTGCATAAACGAGCTCCCAACAAAGCCCCACATAACTCTAATCTCGGAATCGTCATTGGCTTTAAGGGTGCAACCCTGGCCTTAGCGCACAATAGTTTGACTTGAATGTGATTGTTTTTGTCTGTGGAGCGCAGGTAAACACACGCGCCATACGCGGCTTGAGATGCATCAACAAAACAATGCAACTCCACAGACTCGGGAAAATCGCACAAGACATATCTAGGCACTATTATTTTAGACAACTGAGCTAGGTTATCTATGAAGGTAGACCAACATTTGTGAAACTTTTGTGGAACTGGCTCATCCCAGCTCAGCTTTGCAGTCCACAATTTTTGTAAGATAATTTTAGCTTTAATTATACATGCTGAAAGTAGGCCTAGCGGGTCAAACACTTTACATGTCATTGAAATGATGGTCCTTTTGGTAATTTGAGCGGTGCGTTCAATGTCTGTTGAAAACTGTAAAGTGTCAGGATTTGGGGCCCAATTAAGACCTAACACGGACGATTCTTTACATAGCTCCATAGAATCGGAAGTTACTTCTTCACCTTCAAAAATTTGAGGACAATTTGTTCTGACCTTTCGTAAGGGAAAGCATGCAGATTGCAAAACTTTGTTTACATTACTGTATATATATTTTAACTCATCCTCCGACGAGGCTCCGGTACTTAAATCATCTACATAAAAATGATTTTTTATTACATTGGCTATTACCTTGTCCTTACAGTCTTTTGATAATTGGTTAAGACAACGAGTACTTAGAAACGGCGCAGACGCCGTCCCATATGTGACGGTATTTAGCTGCATTGTTTGTAATGGCTGGCTTTCGTCGTCCCTCCACACTATCAGCTGTAGGTGCCGCTGAGACTCATCTATAGCTATCTGCCTATACATTTTTTCTATATCGGCCGTGAGTACAAACCGATATACTCTGAAGCGCAATAAAATTGATAGCAAGTCGCTTTGAACTACAGGGCCAACTTGTTGTATATCATTAAGTGATTTACCGGAAGTAGTTTTCACTGAAGCGTCAAATACAACTCTTAATTTAGTTGTCTCTGAATTTTCTCTAATGACAGAGTGGTGGGGTAAGAAACACCCGAATTTTGGCCGTTCTATCACACTTAGATGACCTAGATTGGCGTATTCATGGATGAAGTTGCTGTAGGCTTCTTTTTGTTGAGGAAATTTATTTAATTTCTTTTCTAAATTTAGAAACCTTTTCTTAGCGATATGATAAGAGTCACCGAGTGCCTTTTCTGGCTCCTCTTTGAATGGAATTTTGACTGAAAATCGACCATTATCTAATTGACGGACGTTTTCCGAGAAATGGGACTCACATGATTTTTCTTCCATGGAATATGATTTAGTCATAGTTGGCAATTCTTCGATCTCCCAGAACCTTGTAAGGGAATCGTGAATCTCATGGCTAAAATTGCAGTTTACCTCTGGGTTAGGGTGACCATCTCCATTTGTTGGACCGGACACCAACCATCCAAACATTGAGTGTTGCAAGGTAGGTTTCTTGAGACCTAACTTTATTTGTTTCGCACCTACAATATCCCAAAAGACATCTGCTCCTAGAAGTATATCTATTTCGGAGGGACGATAGAAAGTCGGGTCAGCTAACTCAACGTTGGTCGGTAATTTTAGCTCTTGGACATTTACCTCTACGTTTGGTAAAGTACCTGTAATTTTTGGGACGACTAGGCCCGTAACTTTGATTTCGAATGCATTGATTCGTGATTTTATTATGAACTGACAGCGGTCAGTGATTTTACAAACCACATTGCCAATACCTGCAACGTTTATTGGTTTACCAGGAATATTAGTCAACCCAGCCCTCTCTCTCAGGTTTGCCGTAAGAAAAGATGACTGACTTCCTGTGTCCAACAAAACTCGTGCTAAGTGACTTGTGTTGCTATTTTCGTTGATGATTTCAACTTGTGCCGTACAAAGGAGAACTTGCGCCGAAGATTGAACTGACAGAGAAACTGGCAATGTGGATTGCGTTGCTATGTCCTGATCATTATCGACCTGCCCGTGAACTAGATTATTATGTTTTTTCTTACACGTCCTACAAAGCCCTTTCAAACGACATTGGCCTGTAGCATGGCCACTCCGAAGACAGTTGCTGCAAAGTTTCAATCTTTCTACCTCTTTAAGTCTGTCTTCTACAGTCATATTTTTAAATTGAGAACATTGATGGAGCATGTGATTTTCACCGCAAACAACGCAGGAATAACTCGCTGCTTGTTTGTTGTCTGCTGCTACGACAAAAGACTTGGTAATCCTATTTTCTTTGTACACAGGTTTATGGTCACCCTTGTCAGTTCGATTGCTACAGTATGAAGTTTCTAATATGTCCGCTCGGCTGCTAAGAAACCTTTTAAATTCCTCCAACGTAGGCAATTCTGATAGATTACTCTTGAATTCCTCCCATTTCCTACTGGTGATAGGATCTAATTTTCCTGAGACCATATAAATTATTATTGTGTCCCATTTATCAGTTGGCTGACCAAGTGTGTTTAGCGCCCTAAGATTTTTAGAGACAAGATCAATTAAGTATCGTATTGCCTTGAATGACTCCTTTGTTATAGGGTCGACATTGAACAAAGCTTTGAGATGGTTGTTTATCAGAATATTTTTATTATTATACCTGTCACACAACAGTTCCCACGCAACAATGTAGTTATTGGCAGAAAACTCAATTGATTTTATAACTACTGCAGCACTGCCCTCTAAAGCGGCCCGCAGATAGTGAAATTTGTTTATCGGTGGAATAGAATTGTTTGAATGTATAACTGAATCAAATGTGTCCTTGAATTCTAACCATTTTAGATAATTACCATCGAATGAAGGTAGTTTTATGGTGGGTAATTTTATCCCATTGCTAGCACCTAGCTGTGAGTCCTGGTCAGCCTGATTAGCCTTGCCAACCCCTGATGCCTTGTCCAACACTTGTTGTGCTTGGCACAATAGCGAAAAAAACCTACTTTCAAGTGCATCCCGTTCTTGCAATTGCACTGCTAAGTCCGAACAGTGAAATTCTATGCTAGTCTGCAATTCATCAAAGGTGGCGAATAAACTTTCGAATTTAGTATATCTCCTTCTCAGTTCCTCAACTTGAAGACTATTTAAGACCATCCCATGTTCGTGAAGCAGGATAGGTTTTAAATAGTCCTTAAAAATAGTAACTTGTCCTTTTATAGAGCTACGCTTTTTTATTAGGTCCTTCCCAATTTCGCTAGACGTCATTGTTTGATTTGATGACCCAGGAACAACAGTTTTAGTGCCCTCAGTACTAGCCTCCTGGTCCGATGGCATAATTTACAGTTATATTATGGTATAGCAATGAAATAAATAAAGTAATATGTGCAACCGAACCCTTGAAGAGCGAACACGTCCAGTCCAGCAACAGAAGACTCGCGCGAGAGAGGTCACGCAGCAGCAATCACGTGCTACAGCAGCTGGACACCTCAAGGTCGAGCGGGGTCGCAACGGCGCTGCGAAATGCAAACACCGACCCTGGAATGTTCAGCGAAACCCTTAAAATATCTAGTTGAAATATTAATTTATTGAGGGTAATTTACTAATTATTTTGTAAAAATATTTGGTCTTTGGACTTCAGTTAAAGTTCTATAAGCAATACAATTAATGCTTATTTAGTTTAATAATGAGACGATGCTTTGCAATCACAACATACCAAGCAAAATACGTTATAGTCTGTTTACAGAATGCGTTTATATTATAAGCAGGTACGAGTCCTAAGGAGTTACTGCATAGATGCCTAATCCGCTTAACAGCAAGAGAATAGGGATTTATAGAAGTTTATGGTAAGCTACGGTGTCGTTATTCCACATTACGAGAATAAGATTAAAAGGTAACTTTAGCCCTTTGATAAACAGCCGCGCACCTTGTACTTCTATTTTAATAACCTACGCACAATTAATAACTCCAAATTACTGCTTCACTACACTATTATTGCAAATAGCCAAACGACAATAAGCCTAAGCAATGAATAAAGCGATGCTAGCTAGTGGCAAGGTCACCTAACGGTTTCAAAGTGACTCAGTAATTCACACAAATAAAAGGGGAATAGGATAGAAAAATACAGGAATGGGCATGTACTTCCCTCGGGCTAGTCTTCCAGACCTCCAGGTAAACTGCAGCACACCAAATCTCCGCTCCAACACTCCTCTTGATCGTTAGGTATTTGAAATTCCTTTGTTCTCCGCCAGATGACTTGGCAATAATTTGCCGCCGGTTCTTGCAAATCTTCTTTATTATTATTTGTTTATTTGTCACGGTCGCCAAATATGTTAAGGCCTAACATATATTCCAATAAAATACTTATTTAGAAGCGTTTTGAATGTTTTATTGTTTAAATTCAAACTACGTAATGGCGATTACAGTTGTGATTGTCGTCTGGTCATCGGAGCGCCTTCGCTTTGCTCGGGGCCCGTCTTGCCCCCCGCCGCCTCCTCAGCCCTCTCTGTCATCTGATGCCGGTTATGGTTCACTTGTGAACAGTGGGTGTGATATGATAAATTAGACATTTTTACGGTTTTGTATTGATTTTAATTTCTTTTTTTAAATTATTGTCATTAAAATAATAGATAGGAATATGAAACATAGAATAAAATTCGAAATATTCGAAATATAAGATTTATTAAACATTATGCCGATGCCGACAGCGGTTGCGCGTTAGGGGGGCAGCTCCGCATAATTCTGATTTCATAACCAAAGTATTCATAATTAGTATTTAAAGTACCTGCAGATTGTGGTAGAACCAGAGCGAGCCAGTGACCGACGTAGCGAACCAAAGGAAGAGCGTGAACACCGAGACTTGGCTGAGGTGTAGTGCGTTGAGTACCGTTGACAAGACCACTGCGAGTGCGTGACTCAGCACCACCGGCAGCGCGCATCGGTCGATGATGTCCCACGGCACCTCCTGTGACGCAAATCGTAAAAGGACCAGTCATAAACGTAATACAGTTGAGCTGTAAAAGACGGGAATAGCTCTATGCGATATCAGTGCTTCTGATGTGTATATAGTAGGTCGATTTTATCTTTCATTTTGGTTTGAGAGGGTTATTTTACTGCTACTGCGCTTTTGTAGACTTAGGGAATGCCTATGATAAAGTTGTGAGGAATTTGTGGGAAATTATTCGAGCACTAATGTCCTTGTTCGGCGACTCTAGCACAACGCGGACGGTGCCTACATTCGTGCTGGTTCATCTAACATAGGTTTATAATAAGGTTTATTTATCTGACAGCCTGACAGCGTTTACGATGGATGTATGCAGTTAATTTTAAACTAAAAATAAGGCCAATTACGGCTATCTATTTTATAACACTGGACTTATATGTAGCTATACGATTCAACTAGTTCATAAAGTTAATTATTTATAAGTACAAATGCCAAATACTAAGGTGCGTAAAAGAATAAATACAAAATATTTTACAATTAAATCTCAATAAAACATACTGTGTGTGTGTGAGATGTGAGGTGTGTTCGTGTATGTGTGGAGTAGTGATTGCGTAGGTAGGGCTTACATGCCACCAACATTTGTAATTTAAATAGCGTGGGTAGATTAGATTAAGCCAAAAAGAAAGAAATATTTTCATCACCTCACATCATTGTACATTGACTCAGATAACCTTTTATTTAATGCATTTTTAACATCCATGGCTGTTCAATCTATAGGTTTGCCAATGTGTTATAGTTGTTTGAATGGTTGGAAAGAGCGTGGGATGAAAAATCGCGGGCCGTGGACTTTGGACGGGCGAGCTAGTAACAAGAGCCGTATTGTCTTGTGCAATGGATCACTTTGTGCGTGAGTCCTACTTGCAGTTCACCGTATATGTATCAGTCGAGGGGATGGAAGGTTCACCTTGGACTGTGTGGCAGGCCCCTTGATGAGGGAGCCTCGCCTGACGGAGGTGCGCCGGTGCATCGATGGCGCCGTGAGCGACGCTCGCCGCGTGACGTCACCCGCTACCATGCTGGCCGGCAATCAGGTTATCACCTAGGAAGAATCTGGAAGACAAATAAACATATTCAATATTTAATTTCTGTCACTCTCTCTGGGGGGTCATTCCGCTATTAACATTACAATTCGCTGACCAATCAATGATCCGAAATGGTAGTTCACTTTAGCTTAAAAATAATTTTCATATCCATATTCATATTCATTTAAGTATATATAACATGTACAATACAGATGAAAAATGTATGTAGGGTTAAACAAATAAATAAATAAATAAATAATAATAGTTAATAAATCCTATCATATTATCCTATTATCCTTGCATAAATTCCAAGAGCTGAAAATTTTCAGGAACGTTAGGGACACCATTGTAATGAAGTTGTGAAAAGTTCCCATCCATCTAATAGGTGAAAAATGTTTTATTCAACGTCAAAATTCGAAAAAGTGTTTTCTTTTTGCTCACTGGGATCGATGGGGACTTTTCACAATTTCATTATAATGGAATCTCTAACGTTAATGCTGCATTCAAGGATACTCCTATTTTTAAGCTAAATTGACTGGACTATATGTTGGTTGACAGTAGAGATCTTTAAATGATCAATAAATTCTCATGTAAATAGCGGAATGACGGCTGGTCCGTATTATATTTTTTATCACACCTGCTCTGAAAATACATACTAATTATACCAATTAGAGGGAAGAAACGCCTTTATCACGCCCTTCAAATCCTTTCATCCTAAGGTATGGAAGTTTGTATGAAAATCCTTCCGACCCAAGGGTGGGAAGTATGTATGAAATTCCATTACATACCCAGTTTTTTTTATTTTTATTTGTCAGCAGTCATACTGCAAAGAGACTTTAACTGTCTACTAATTAAATTTCAACTAAATTGTTACTGGCCACATACAGTTTTTTTTTACCAGTTACCAACGTCCTTGGTGCATACAGAAAATTAAAAACGAAATTATTTTTCTATGCATTTATGTCTATAATTTTCCTCGTAGGTGTAATAAAAAGCACTATACATACCTCAGGATAAAGTACAGTTCCATACCTCAAATGGTTTGCGCCCATCGCAAGCTCGTGGCGCAAATGCACTAAACTCGGTATGGAATTGTCACTTTCTTCCCTCTGAAGTAATGTACTATTTTCTTGTGTAGTGCAATAAAGAAATTAGGAAAGTACTTGCGGTTACGGTGAAAGAGGTGAGTCATTTACATGCAGATTGCAGAACCACATAAAATTCACCACAACCGTACTTCTTTACTAGCATAAGACAGGCATAGGTAAAATGTTTAACCGACTTCAAAAAAGGAGGGGTTGTCAATTGGGTTGTTTTTTAGGGTACCGTACCCGAAGGGTGCCAAACGGGACCCTATTACTAATGCTCCGCTGTTCGTCTGTCCGTCCGTCTATAAGTCCGTCCGTCCGTCCGCGGGCAGCTAGAAAGTTGTTTTCACACAATGTGTATATCTGTTGCCACAACAACAACAAATAATGAAATAGGAGAGATATTACAAATTAAAGGGGGTCCCCATACAAGAGACTTGTTTTGATACACCCACGCATTTCAATATGATGATATATTTCGCGTCAACCCACGTCGTTGTAGTAGCTCAGCCGGTTTGTTGTAGGCACTTAATCCGTAGGTCGTGAGGTCAAATCACCGTGAGGGCATAATCTTTTTGAAGTAAAACTTCTTAGGGCACGGGGGTAAAATTTATTTAACCTCTCAACTGTGGGTCATTCATATATTTGCTTATCAATTGCTACTAGCCGGGTGCTATCACGAGTGGCTAAGAAATGTAACGGAAATTGGAATCGGTGACGTCAGGGTCGGCTGAAGACTTTTAAAACCGCAACTATTTTCAATACGGTTTTTAACTAATCAGATAAGATAATAATACATTCGTACAATAAAGAATGTTAATTAGTGAGAGAAAAACCTGATGAAACGTTAACAAATAAAAATTATTTTAAGCATTCTTCCACGAGTTCTTAATTTCCGGTATGGCCAAGATGGCGCCGCCGCCGCCGCCGCCGCTGGCTGGGACAAACCTCGGACAAACAAAACCAACTAGCATGACTCAAACTACTTCGTTCAACCTCTTTGTTGGAACCGGAACTTATGTTTGACAGCTGTGCGATGCGATCCATACAGTTTGTAAGAAAAGAGTTTCATCAATGTCACACGGGTCGATATGGATTTCTAAAACAAGCAAAGCAATGCATACATTTGAGCGAGACGGCTTAAAGACGTGACGTCAGATGGTATATAATCTGAGCGAGATGCAAATAGTAGTGACACTATTGAATGAGTTAAGTATATCACCACGAGCGCGACAAATTGTAGATAAAGAATGGTGGGAAATAAATGACATGACGTATTAAAAGTAAGTACAAGTATAAAATAATTTCAAATAATCGGACGTCTGAAACTTAAAAGTAACTTGAAGCAGAGATTGGATCTCAAAATTGGAAATTTAAATCTCTTTTAGTATAGGTAGGTATAGGTGTATAGTATAGGTACCACTTAATGATCTAGCTACAGAAGTTTTACTTCTAACACGTGTACGGTGCTACACGCGTATTTTTTTTTTTAATTTTCTTTTTCTTTTTGTTTTATTGTTTTGAGTGCTTAAGTTTTGTTGTACGATGGTGCGGTATTACCCTTCCTGTGCGATTCCGATCCGCACTTGACCGATTTTATTTAGGGTTCCGAACCATAAGGAAAAAAGTGGCCAAGTGCGAGTCGGACTCGTCCATGAAGGGATCCGTAGCAAGTGTTAATTATAGGGCTGTAAAATTGTTGGATTTTCATAGTAATCACAATGGACCCAAAACCTATAGGGTACTTCCCGTAGGCCTACAATCATGAAATTTGGCATAATGCAAGGTCATATAGCATAAGTAAAGGAACAAATCTGAAACCTGCAAATTTCTGTTTTTCTACAAAAATATTCAATTGGTTTACATGGATGACATCATACTTTAGTTTTTTATGTTGTAACCTAATTTCACGTGTAACGCTCTCCAAGTGTGATCGGAACCCTTGGTGCGCGAGTCCTACTCGCACTTGACCCTTTATTTATTTTAATGTGTGTTACGTGTTACCTCGAAATTGATATTGTTTGTGAAACAATCTCAAAAATTATTTCTTTGTTTGAAAATGTGACCCAGTAATTTGGTCCCATTGTTTGTAAATCACGTTAGGTTTCTAGATGAAAATGATATAAGAACTAGAATTGGGCGAAATTTTCGTTCCAAGATTTGCCGCTCCGTGTTATTTAGTTACAACAGGACCTAATAAAAACGTATTAAAAACTGTTAACTAACTGTTACTGTTGTGGATAACATTATACATCCAGCGCATCCAACCTTTTCGTGACTTTGCGGTATTTATTGTCATTTGTCATGACATAAATTCGGGCTGTTAGGATCGTATATTCGTTTATATTGTGTTCTATCTACGTGTGAACCCTAGGTCGCTTACTTGTAAACCCATGGGTTTCTGCTCATTTAATGATAAGACCTCTGATCTTGAAAGAGTGATTTAAGTTTTTAAACAACTATAATTATTTAATTGCCCACTATCATGGGAAACTGCTCGGCACACGTAGCATTGGATAGCTGGGGTTTTTTTCCCTCCGAACTTGGAACCTCTCGCTTAGGACTTGAAGCCCCAAACGGACTCAACACAGATCATCACTTAATATCTAACTACTTTTATTTTGGAGTTATATTTAAACAAACTGATGTATTCCCACGACATCCAATTCTGCTTAAGGTGGGTGTTGTATAAATTGTAACGAATATAATATTTTATATTTTGCCATCATAATAACCCCTTCACATTAATTGGTCCTCTTGTTTTCACTGAGTCCTCTCATCAGAGACGTTGTTTGCCATAATGTTATTAGATATAATTAAGATCGTAAATACAATTTGTACTCATTATTCCAGTCAACATAATTTTATGATTAAAGGCATTGAAGTTTTTGCAGCATAATTTGAACCTCAAACATAACTAACTATTTTTGAAACGAAAAATGTTTTTTTGTGCATCTAAGGTGCCTGGTATCGCTATAATTAGCAACTGGGTTTGTGGTGGTGGAAATTTTCACAAATCATAAAAGAAAAATTATAAAATAAAGTATATAATGGCGTAAACTGCAGCGCGACACTTAAGACCGCGGGAAAAGTGCGAAAAGTGCAAAAAAAGTGTGTATTTTTGCAAATTACACAAAAACCGCTGATGATTTCTAAAATGTCAAACACAAAAAAAATTGATATTTTGATTAGGTACCGATTTTTATACATAAGAATTATATCAGCGTTTCTTGTAAAACTTCTGGAATAACTCGTTTTAGGTAAAAAACAACTATTAGGTTATTATTTTTTCCATATAGTTTTTAATGACATTATGATGTTTTCAAACACAAAATTTTTAGCCAAGAGACTTTTTTATAATACATATTTTTTGTGGATTCAGGAAGTATCTCATACTGCTGGAATAACTTTTTAAAGGTGGGCATTTTGCTGGACAATCGCTAGTAACAGTTCTTTGGCATTCTGCATCGTCGTATTTATTACTATTACCCTATTACCCTCCAAGCGAGTTTCTGCGGCCTTACCGGCTATTGGCTCTCGACGTCGGGTTCGTGTTTAAATGCGCAAGAATGAACTTTATCATTATAACAATACGGCAAGTCCAACACGAAGCCGATGTCAACCGCCGGTAAGCCTGCTGGACATATTAGACTGGTAGAAATTTTCAAAAATTGGCTTCCTTTATCGTGTCAACGGCATTTTGTGAGTCATTTAGGCAACGTGACTTTTTCGATGTAAAAAGTCTGCTGAATTCAGTTCTGAATGACGCCAAGCCGAATTTTGGCTTCTCCCCCCTTTTCTCCCCTTTTTCCTCGAAATATGTCCCTAACCACGGTTTTAAAAAGTGATGCAGTTAGTAATAAAGTGTCAAGGACAAAAATGATCTCTATGAAATTTTCTATAAGATGGTACATAAACTTTTGTGGTAGAATTTATCGTTTGTGAGCAATATCTTCCTGAACTTCATAACTTTTTATAAGCGTAGCGTAGCCTCCTATAACGCTTGATAGCTGCTTACGAGGCTGGGAGAACTGTAAGTCTGTGAAAAATCTTGAAATATGAACTCCACGCCTTCTTGTTTTTATTTAACCTGGATGGATCCCTGAGGGACAGGAACTAGTCTGATATTGTCATGCTAATCACCAAAATACTGGAATGTCCGCAAGATCTTGAATCATTATTGATGAACAGGCGCTGGTCTTGGCCATCGGGAAATCAAAAGATGTCCATAGTTTCTCAGAGACTTGGCCTCTGCAGTGTGCAAACGCTTATTCGCGTATTTGTCCACTTTCGGTTCCCGGACGGACTTCTGGTTACCAAAATCGAGTTCAGCGACCCTTAAAACCTATGCCAGGACACCTCACACGCCCCTATCGACCGGAGTCGAGATAGAATATGACTTTTTAAGTTGAGGCTTCGTTAGGCCGCCATCTTAAATTGTGGCAAAATTCGGCTTGGCAACATTCAGAATCGAATTAATTTCCGTGATTTTGACAGTGGGTACAAAGACGACCATTAATGAAAACTGAATTTCCCCTAATTTTAATATCAAATATTTTTCTTTTTCGGCCAGGAGAAGACAGGAGAAGAACAGAAAGCGCTAAATTATGTTACGAAAAATTGTCTGCTACACATTCTCACTATATCAAGATACACATACTTTATTTACTTCGGTAAAGTAAAATGAATCACTGACGGAAGTTATCTCTACGTTATATTTTTCCAGCATAGCAGAACTTGAAAACTTTTTTACAAGATTTCCAATTTCAACCCTTACAGATACTCTGTAAGTCTGATTTTGGTTTGCGTGAACTTTACCTGAAAGTACCTCAGGCTGTGATTCTCAGAGCTCCTTCCTACGCTTCTAATGTATATTAAGCCACGACAAGAACGTAATTTCCTTACTTTACTGCGAAATCATTTCTAGTTTTTCTTACAACACCTACAAGAACAAAACTTATAAATAAATAAAAAATAGAAAGTTTAATTTAAATAAAAAGTTAAATGCACAGTTTTTTATGCTCAGTTTGTTAATACCATTTGTATGCTCTGGCTTCTCTTTTGAAATACCTTATGGGTGAAGCCAGATGAGCGTAATTTTGTGAGTCGTGACGTGAGTCGCAGAATTTCGGTCGCGTAATTTCTGCTACATTCGGTTTTATACAAAACTCCTGTTTCGTTGACACGGGCGTCGAAAAATGAGTTGCTTTTTAGTATGAAACCGATTTACGTGACCGAAATTCTGCGATTCACGACGCACAAACTTACGCTCGTCTGGCTTCACCCTAACTGCTTCTGAAAACATGAATAATATGAACAATATTCTGTTAAACAACTGTGCCTTGTACTTTAAGTAGTTGCTTGCGGTAGATTTCGCGTAATTCAGATGAGTTGCGCAACATCCACTGTTGCCGTCCCTAGGGAACTCGGAGTCGCAAATAGAAAGTGCAATGTAAAAGTCGCGCCGGCCGCCGGCGACCGGCCACCGCCGGCCGGCGACCGTCCACCGCCCAGTTCCCGCCCGCCCAGGGCGCTTATTTTTATACCAGTCGTCGCGGCCGCTTTAAGCGCACGGATACCAACGGTCACTATGGCATGACCTACCGAACACGTTTACAGCTGACCGAATTCACATACATGTCGTAGCCATCTCATGATAAGGCCAAACGTGAAATATCATAAAACGATGAAATCTTATAAGGTAAACACTGCGGTAGCTTAGGTGAAGACTATAGGGGGTGTGCGCTTCGAAGCCCCCAAATAGTCTTCGTGTTAGTTTGATATGTATAGCACAAAAAAAATATCATGCAGTGCTGTATAACAATGCTTTTAAAAATACATGTTTTCATTAAAACCGGCCATATCATGATGGCTTGGCCATATCATTAAATGGCTGGCCATATCATGATATGACCAAATTTGACGATATGAGGCTACGACATATATACGCGCGGGGACAACCCCTTAATGTGTAAACAATTGAACAGCCGGAAGCGGCCACATTTTCCTGTATGGTAAAAATGCTCATGTTAGAGATAAGCTGGAATTTGTTTATGATATTTCTTGGAATGTTTTCTATGTTTTTATTTACGTGCATTAGCATGCCCATGAGAGTGAAATTAATTGAATGTACACAATTTTTTTAGTTAGTATTCAATAAGTATAGCTGTATCATAATAATTATTGTAAATAAAGAATAATTCGTATCATATTATCTATTCCTTTTCCAGAAAACAGTTTACTTGTTGCACAAAAAACAAAAACATAATACACTGGGAATAAATGGGGCAAGATATAATTTCATAATTTATTTATTGCACACAAACAGTTACATAGGACAATAAAAAACATAGAAAACGTGTACAAAGGCAAGCTTATAAATAAATAATTAATAAATTAATTGTTTACTTCAGGCAATATAAAACCCATAAAAACTACAATATGAAAACAATCGAAACATAACTCATAATGAGGCCTAATACAGAATACAAAATTATATCTACTAAATCTAATCTACTTTCTATTTTTCTCCTGGTGCACGCGCAGCCAGTGTCGGATTATCCCACTCTCTCATGGAACCCATATGTTCTCATGGAGTGCATTGATGAGCTCGTTATGCGAGGCTCTAACCCTCTCCCAGAATGAGGCCACCCGGGACCTGATGACCGCGAAGAAGTCAGGGACCCTGGCGTCGTTCGGCGAACATGCCCGACGCACTACAGTAGCGTGGCAAACGCAGTAATATGCAGAAGGCGTTATTATATTGTACTCTGAGGATGTTATAAGTCCGTATGGTGCAATTGGTCCAAAGTTGACATGAGTAAAAGCATAGGCAGTATGCCCTAAATAGAACAATTCTAACATCCTCAGAGCACTTACTGAAACGGCGCGCGAGCATGTTCGCCCGAACCGCCCGCTATGGCCCTGCGCTCCCTTTTGATAGGAACAACATCACATAGATAGAGCATTGCGCGTCAGACTGGGGGACCATAGGTCCCTTGGTGTACCTATTATGTGATGGTTTTGTGTCACTTGTATCAGTGTCTCACGATTGAGATGCCAAATGATACGGCCAAAATAACCACACAACACATGCATTTCAAAATATGTAAAACCAACAAAATAATTTTGTTTTCTTATTGTTTTAAACTTTTGCAGTTTGTTTCTGAATGGATCGCTTTTATGTGGAGAAAGAAAGCTAAACAGTTGTAAAAAAGTATATGCCCAAAACTTTTATGAAAGCAGCATATAACAATTTAAAAACGTTTAACATAAACGAATAACTCACAAAGTTAAAAACTTATCAAAAATACGACTTCAAGATCTATTGCTTCCTCGTAATTCCTAATTTCGTTATTTCTTTATTGTACTAACACAAAATGACATACAGAAAACTTAAACTTCCTCCCTCTCGATATGCAAATGCCTATAAAATTTGTCGCCTGTTAATGTAGTCCACACGTATAACACAATATAAACGAATATATCGTGTTATAAACGAATATGTTGCTCATGTCATAAAGTTCGAATTACAAACTTGAAATCGAATTCATAATGCCGTACTTTATAAACGCAATACAGTAATCAAATAAAAAAAATACCACTACTTCTCGAACAAAACTAATGTTATTATTAAACTTTTTTTCCATAACGATACAGTTCTACTTTTTTTGGGAAAGGCAAGGGTCATGAAACCATACAGCCAAGGTGTTTGATAGTCTGAATCGTTGGAAAGTTTTTTTTTCTAGCTATAGTTGACAGCCAAACAGCCACTCAGTGTTTGTAAAGTACTTGGAGGCAGGCAGGAAGATTTAAACAAAGAGGTTCGTTGATCTGAGGTTTGATAATGTGGCCCATGCTCCGCGCATGCGCTGTGATATGCTGGGTTTTGGCGGCATCAAAAAGTCAACGTGACGTGACAACGTTTTGTTGTGTCTAAGCACTGATTTATGTGGAAATATTGTTGTGTTTTAACTTTGTTTTTTGTAGGAGAGACACTTAAGTATGAGAGTAGATAAAGTAGTGTATGAAAATGCACATAACTAGGTATTAAAACTCTCGTCTAGTCTCGGGATACTATTAAAAAACTCGCCTGTGTTTTATACCCCTCGTTGTGCAACAGTTTCATAAACTACTATTAATGAAATAAATTAGTAATACCTTGTATTATTTGGGTTGACCTTTTTAACGACGAAATAATTTTTGAAATAGGTTTAATAATAGTACAAATTTCAATGTAACAAACATAAAAAAATATAATACAACCGAATTGATAACGCCCAAGTCGGTTAAAAATATGGCAGTTTATGGAAATTCCCTTACTACCCCAGTCGGTCGGCAGAGATTTCATACAAATTTCGAGAAAATACAAAATTCAATGTTGTTTGTGGCTATTCAGTAGTGCTACACCTAATTTTTCGAACAAATAAAGCTTGTGCTAACTTGAAGAGGGGCGAAAAACCGAAATTTTTTGGGGCTTCTTCCAGTTTTTCACGTTTAATTTGAAAAAAGTCAATAGTTGTAAGAAAAAGTGTATGAGTGAATCAAGGATGACAAAATTTCGCGTCGATAACAAACATAAAGACTTTGGCTTTTAAGTATTGGGGTCAAAATACTCCCAAATTACAAGTCTATTCATACGAAATACGAAACAGACTTTCTCCCCGACTTAATACAATTATAATTAGACGCATAATAACTGTTTCATAGTTGATTAGTATATTTGTTGCTATTAAGTTCAGTTTTTCCTATGAAAATATTCAAAACAAAATACTGTTTTTGTCCGTACTCCCGGGATAGATTTTTATGGGCTTTGGATTTACAGATTAGTGATGATCTGAGGAACAAAATGCACTATGTTGAGCAATCTCCAACTAAGTTTTATGCAATCTCCTTTGACTGTACATTAATAACCGTTTACTATACGGTCAAAGTTTGAACTTCAAATTCATTCTTAAGGCCTCTTTAAAAAAGTTTCATTGTATCTTTTACAAAGTTTGGTCTTAAATGGAAATTAAACTCAGTCCTTTCCTTTTACAAACTAAGAGAATTTTCATCAAGGTACAGAAACCTTACAACCTAATTCAACAAGTTTAACGGTCAAGTGCGAGTAGGAATCGCGGATCAAGGGTTCCGATTACACTTGTCAAGTCGTCGGGATCCCACTGGGTGCAATTGGCACAGGACCGGGAAGATTGGCGCTAAAGAGAAGATGCCTATTCCCAGCAGTGGGTCGATGTGGGCTGAGGATGATGATGATGATGATGAAAGTCGTAACTGCTGTAATTACGTTGCTACATAAAATAACCGGCCAAGTGCAAGTCGGACTCGCGCACGAAGGGTTCCGTACCATTATCAATAAAAACGGCAAAAAAGTCATGTCTGTTGAATGGGAGCCCCCTTTAATATTTATTACAATCTGTTTTTAGTATTTGTTGTTATAGCGGCCACAGAAATACATCATCTGTAAAAATTTCAACTGTATATATATATATATATATATATATATATTCGTATATATTTATTGCACATAAAATAAAAAACACAGAAAATACAGAGAAGTAATTTACAAAGGCAAGCTTATCTCTAAAAAGAGATCTCTTCCTGCAAACCCAGGATGGACAGGGAAAAATAAAATACAGAACATGTGCTCAAGTAAGTGAAAAATATGAAAAATAAAATATAAATAAATCATATGGGCCTATTAGACTACGCTGTCGCTGAATACTAAAAAAAATTTGCACATCATTACAAAATTATTCCGAAGCGCTGCACATATTGCTTTTTGCCGGTATGGCAACTATGGAAGTGATTCCTTCGGGAGATGAATGAGGGGCTCGAAACGTGCTCAGTTACAATCTGATTTTATTTGAACAAAAACTTTCTTTTATATATAAATCACACTCGATAATTATCGCGTACATCGGTACGTGATATAGATTCTGTGACAGCTGATAACTTATCTCGACGATGTTTGAGTCCGTGACGATAAGGGACAGCTGGCACGTGCTTGTAACATAACATACATTAAAATAAATGAAATCATCAAAAAACAATAATATCAATGACAATAATAGTCAATTTGTAATAATAATGACATTAATATGTTTATGGCACATAAAAGACAAAACACAAAATATACAGAGAAGGAATGTACAAAGGCAAGTTTATCTCTAAAAAGAGATAGGTATCTTCTAGCAAACCCAGGATGGACATAGATTATTAAAATACAGAACAGGTAGGTCTAGCTGTCTAGCTATCACGGTTCATGAGATACAGCCTGGTGACAGACGGACAGACGGACAGCAGAGGCTTAGTAATAAGGTCCTGTTTGGCATCCTTCAGGTATGGAACCCTAAAAATAAGTAAACCAAATTACATATTTTTGCAGTACGACAGTGTCAGATTTTACCTTTACTTTTGCTATATAAGGTGTAAATGAATTAGCTCAAAATGAGAAACTAATTTGTTAGGGACATCATTCACGACGACGACATCTAGGGACGACATTATGAAACCGATTTGATCAGAGCATCTTTATTTTTCACTTCCCAGTAAATTTTGGATTGAGTGAATCAGCTGATTTGTATGGACAAGTGAAAAAAAAGTTGCTCTGATCAAATCGGTTTCATAATGAAAGTTGCTCAGATGATGTCCCTACAAAGTAGTTTCTCATTTTGCGTTAATTCATTTATACCTTGTATATAAGACCTTGCTTTGTACCAAATTTCATGATTACGAAGTACCCTGTGGGTTATGTGTCCATTAACTATGAAAATCCAACAATTTCACAGCATAAACGGTTGTAGCATTCGATTGCGTTGACCTTCAATTAGAATGTTATTTTTTTCACAGTACGTCCACGCGTTCCAGATATACATTAATGAAAATATCATGTACACTAGAAAAAAACATAGGTTTATTTAAGACTTTAGGTTATAATCATAGTATTAGCACAAGAAATAGAAATAAGATTGCCCCCCTATGCCCGCGTTCAGACTCAGTAATGTAGCTGATTCTTTTATGGGAGTGTGTGTTAGTTTTATAATAAAATACCTAAGGAAGTAACGGACCTACCAGAAAGGAGGTTCAAATTATCAAATTCTGAAATAATATTATTTATAATTCGGAGTAGTATTTGACATTTCCAGCATTAGAAAAGTTATAGTTTTTGTTTTACAAATCGCAGGTATACATAATGCCGTATTTTTTTTTCTACATTAAATTGTCAATCTGTGTAAACGTACTAAAATAAGTAAATCATCTACTATCGACAAATCTAGAGTTTTATTGAATCAAATACCTACAAGTGGCCAAAATTGAGCGTCTGCCACCTGTATGGGGAAAAGGCGTGATGCTATGAGTGTGCCAGGATGTGTGTGTGTGTGTGTGTGCAAGACTGATTGCCCCCTCGTCGCTCACATATTGACGTACGTGAGTGTAAACTCAAGCCGGCAACTGTAACCTATCGTCACTCTTCAGGCACTCATTCATGTGTCACTCGTCACCACTTATAGACAGGTAAAAAACTGATCACTTTGAAACTCTGAAATGTTTGTATAACCTAGTTTGAAAGGTCGTTGTGTAAGGGCGTCACGCACATTTA
This sequence comes from Argyresthia albistria, assembly GCA_963457715.1. Lineage (NCBI taxonomy): Eukaryota > Metazoa > Arthropoda > Insecta > Lepidoptera > Argyresthiidae > Argyresthia > Argyresthia albistria. The sequence continues at coordinate 3,020,131 of OY735261.1, read as the reverse complement.
GTCGGGTGTTGTCGGTCGGCGGGGCGGCGTGCGCGCAGACGACTCGCGCTCTCTCGATCTTCCCTGAACTAAAACTGCTCTCCCATCCACTCATGCGCACGCCCGAGCCGGATTTAAACTGACTCACTGACACATTATTATTTTATTATTAAATTTTCATTGCGATTATTGAATCTAGATATAGTTAGAGGCCGTTGTCATGCTAGATTAAGAAGATTTACCAACCCGTAGCTGAGTGGTAAAAATATTTCAGATCTTATTAATACATCCACAACGGTAAAAACAAGTGCCTATTTACCGATATATATTTTCAACAGAACGTCTAAAAATAAGTAGATCTAGATTGCAATAACAGGTCAGTGGCAGCGGTGAGTAACGAATGCCAACAGCTGAATATAAAACGCTTGTGGCGGAATGTTGTCCAGGTTGTTAGCGTATTTTTAATTCTCCACACAGTTGACCAGTAGCACAGAAGAGATAATAGTATGCCAGTAGTCTGATTAACTACTGGTCACATGATAACTTTGAAACTTTCATATGAAATATCAAAGTTTCATACGTTATATCTGAAAATAAACTATGGTTAATGTATTTTCTATTATTTTTACCCGTTGCGAGCGTCTTTAAAAGAAAATATTATTTTATACTCAAGCGCATTTGCGCCTAATACCTACAACTACATAATTAGATCAGAATAGCGAAGAAAGAATTTAATTTCGATTTCGTTTAGTTCGTTTATTTTGTAAAGCAGCAGATGTGGGTTATTGTTATTATTGTATTGCAATAAATGTTGGGTGTTGTTTGTGTGCTGCCAAAGATGCTCGTTGGTTATAAAAGTACAGAGTACTAACTAACAACCTCGGGTACGGAGTACTATTATCTCTTCTGTGCCTCGGGTCTGGTTATATATAGCCAAGAGATCATAAAAAATCTTTCAACTGTAATAGCAAGAAGAGGTATTCCAACGATATCTACCTCAATACGAGGTCTGAGGCGTATCGTTCCGGTGACGATGTAGAGTCATTCATAGAAATAAATTGAAGTTTTTATAATCGGAACTAATTTATAAGGATAATTTGATGGGTATTTTGATCAATTAGGTTCATTTCATCCCAAGTTCATGGGGGACAACTGCCAAGTTTTTTTTTTATACATTGAAATATTTTTGTAATCGGTAAAGTCTCGTAAGGATATAGGCTGAACAAACTTATAAATAATGGAGAAATAGAAAGGGACCCCAGACCATAAATGTTTGCCCCATCTCCTTTGTTAGTCCGCAAGAAACTCCGTTGGTTCTAAGACAGTATATTTATTTATTCTTTTAGATTTTCTATTTAAAGGGAGCGGCAATGTTGATAGGATCGAATTAAAATGTAACAAGAAAACGTAGTATTTTCATGACTATTTGTATCAGTTACGTGCGACATGTTTGGAAATATAAAAGTTGATTTATACACGAAGTGAATTTCACGGAATATGTGAAAGTTCATTTATGTCAAAAGTCTGGAAAATAGCAAAATCATTTACAGTAACACTTATTTTCAGATTGTCTGGGAGAATGAATGAGGTAAAATCTAGGATGTAAAACTTGTTACAGTGGAGCCGCCTGCTATTAGTGAGTAAATGAAATGCCAATTATTTACACTTTCAATAAAAATAACCAGAACTTCAGATCCACTGACGTCTGAACGACTCAGTAAATCACTGAGATCCATATTTAGATCAGACAGTAAAGCCTAGCCTCCATCTCTCATAGCAGCTCAGTGTGGCAAAGAATACTCGTAGAAGAGAAGGATACCTCCGTACAAAATATTCTACAGGTAAAGCACATGTAATACAGGTAGGTATTAATTTGATTCGACTCAGTCAAAAGCATTATTTACTTTGTCTATGAAAATATACAGATTTAAAAGTAGTTTTAAAAAAATAATAATATGACATCTAACTTAACAGTCATCAACCACAGACTGGAACAGGAATGGTAAAATATTTTAGGGCTGATTGATTATTCAATCCTCAGATAGCTTTTATCTGAGGATTGAACTTGAAATGTCAAATAAAGTTATCTGACTATTTATCTGGGGCTTGAAAGATCATCCCTTAGTTGACTTGTCAAATGCTACGTCAGGCGTCGACGCATTTCAGGAAGACCTGGAGCGGCGTATCTGCATACATTTACCTATTTTATGTCTGCGGGTTGGAAACTGCTCAATACAGCCGCGCGATGTGCGGCAAAAGGCTTAATTTTACGCCTTTGCAATTCCAGTACAGTATGATAAGCCCGACATTTACATGACTACGTGCCGCGTACCAACATTCAACAACGAATGGATGCACTCAGTTATACAGCGGCGCTCGCTCGGCTTTGAGATTCGAAGCTGATTGCGTATTCATTCATGAAATTAACGCATTATTTTAAACAGAAATAAAATATCAGACACAAAAAATTCGGAGTGTGAACTGGATATTAGACCGATAAAGTCAAAGTCATGAGTTTCGTCTACATTTGCTGACTTGGTCGTTGTCATGCAATTGACGGAATCAACCTGTTGATATTGTGTTTCGAAGTACAAGCGATGACCCTTATATCCCTTACGAATCAAGTTCATCCTCGGAAAACACATAAAAAAACTTATATACCTACGTACAATTAAATAGATAGATAAGTATTTCGACATTCGTCAATATGAAAATGTCAAAATCAGTAGACAAGCAAATATCAACTGAAACAGACGTGTTTCAGTACTTTACAGTATAATAAATTAGTAATGTATATTTTTTTGAGTATGGCATCATATATTATTTTATATCAAAAGACATTCCATAGATGATTCAGTTAAAACTAGACACGTGGTGTAGTGGTTGGGCCTGCCTGGAATAGGTACATTCTGTAATAGTACATTATGAAACAAGTGAGCTAAGTTTGACATTACCAATTGCTCACGAGTTTCATACGTCGTTTTTCAACACACTTGTGAGTAAAATTTATAATTATCTTTATCGGTACTCGACATTTTTACAATATAAACAATAAATGAAAAGTTTTGTTTGAGAAAACTGAAAATGGCGCGCACTTTGTTTTTTGATTTCGCTCTTTGACTCTGACTGTTTTCTTAGTTTGCTTGTAGTTTGATAAAAATAAATGTTTAGTCATCTTATTTTGACAATAATTATAATAATTAAAGTCAATTAAAGTACCTAATATTTTTCAAGCATAAAAACTCTTTGCTGTTATTCTTGTCCAAAAACTATATCCATTACTACACTAGTGTTGTAATAATATTACCGCAAGCGTGTATAATAGGCAGCATCATGATTCTAAAATAAGTGGTCAGTGGCGGTCACTTTACGAGCAGGGCCCGAATCATACCACACAAGCATACCACAAGCCTGGCACAAACTTGAATACGAGGCATTTGGTATTCTACTAAAACCGGAATCCAATTCACAAGCGCCAGCGTGACGCCAGCCTACTTCGTATTCGACTATCCAAAACGTACTTACGCTGGCGTCAAACTGGCACCAGAGCGTAAGAACGCTTTGGACAGTAGAACAAAGTACGCTGGCGTCAAACTGGCGCCAGCGTGAGTACGTTTTGGATAGTAGAATACGAAGTAGGCTGGCATCACGCTGGCGCTTGTGAATAGCGATTCCGGTTTTAGTAGAATACCAAATGCGTCGTATTCAAGTTTGTGCCAGGCTTGTGGTATGCTTGTGAACAGTAGAATTCGGGCCCAGGTGTGTTGAAAAATATATTATTGCGCTCACAGACCATTCCATATTGCAAATGCAAAATTAAAGGTAAACTAAGGTAAGTCGTATTATAGTTTTCAACTATCGTAAAAAAATATTATTTCAATGCTCGTCCGTCAATACTATTAAACTATACACATTAATTACAATAATTGCTACATCAACATCTGTCTTCGGTCTGCTCATTGTGAACATGTTGTGAAATCATTACAAGCGGTGAACGAATAAAAAAACTTCTGACAAATGGTGTCATCGATGGCAGAACTGAAAGATCGAAGCGTAGGCGACTAGAAGCCAGTGGCTAAATTCGCGGAAGATTGAACAGTTGCCAAGATCCCGTTCCCCCCTCCCCTCCTCTCTATCCAGACTCTCCCACTACTGACTTACCAAAATAATTCCCACTCATTCGATACACACAACACTTCCCGCTGAGTGCTCATACAATACATGCGCTCACCACGTCTTCTGCATACATACAGCTGGTACACCACACATAGACCGGCGCGGCGTATCATAGAGCCACAGATTACTAAATAGATAGAGCCCAGCGCCCCAGCCTGTAATGCACAGAAACAACGAAAACTTATTACTGCTGAGATAATTTCAGGAAGCTTTATTCTGATAGAGCAGAAATTATACGTTTGTTGGTTGCCATTTCAATTTAACCATTTCCTTCCCTCGTGTAATTGAGTTTCTAAGATTGGATTTTGATTCATTTATTGATGTTTGCAGGATATCTGTCGCGCCCGCCGTGGCTTATTAAAAACGTAATACTGAGATGGGCCAATTTGAGATCAGCGTAGGTACCTCACATATATTTATATTTCAGATTTTCCCAAAATTACACAAAATATTTTGCATAAACAACGTGTAAATGAATTAAAGCAAAATGAGAAACTACTTTGTTAGGGACATCATTCTGAGCAATTTTCACTATGAAACCGATTTGATCAGAGGAACTTTATTTTTCACTTCCCAGTACATTTTGGCCTGAGTGGATCAGCTGATTTGTATGGAGAAGTGAAAAATGAAGTTGCTCTGATCAAATCGGTCTTATAATGAAAGTTGCTCAGAATGATGTCCCTAATAAAGTAGTTTCTCATTTTGCGTTAATTCATTGACACCTTGTATTGAAGCTACTCTTATGAGTCGACTTATGTTAAGGCAGTACACATATAAGATCGAACTTTACAACATAATCTGTACGGTACCTATTTTTCCACCTGAGCTAATGATAATTACCCCATTCGCATTTGTTCATTTCTGAAGACAGTGGATCTTTTAATACTTTATTTTACATATTATATTCGCTTTATATTCATCATCGAATAATTCCACAGGTCTAAGCAAAGTAATGAACTTCCCTACGTGACACCTTGATTTCCTTTCTATCGAAAAAACAGCCTGATATGAGGAACATGAGATTTATAAATGTTTTTGAAGTGATTGGGAGTAAGCAGATCGGCACCTGTTAGTCATTGATCATTAGTTAAACAAGCATATTCATAAAAGTTGAGCCAACACTCTCTTGGCTTTCAGTTCTGAGCCTCGCAAAGTCCCGAACTTTACAAATCAGTCTTAATGTCACGCTCGTTAGGCAAAGGTTTGTTGTCGTCATGTTTGGAATACCTGATTCGGGCAACACGGGTACAAATTAACCGAGACATGAAGAGATGAAAATCTAGGTACTGGAGTTCCCTCACGGATAATCGGACGTCGTGGGTGAGTGTTAATGTGTGGGTGTAAAGGTAAAATAGTGCAGCCAATTACAGATAGTAAAGCGTACTTGACACTCGTATTATAATCTTGTACTTGGTAATATGGGAAATATTTTCCAAAAAACCTTTTTCTGAAAAATCCACTGGACAAAAATCTAGAGGTTTGGAAAGGAACTTGATTAAGCAAATTTTTTTTTATCACCTAGCCTAATCCAATGTTAATTTCCCTTCGACTTGAAGAAAGAAATTCGAAGCGGTCGCGCAGGTCGGAAGTGAGCCTATAGGGTAACGAGGGTCCCACAAAGTATTATTCTTGTATATGAATAAATATGGATAAGGTTCACCGAGAGTTGAACAGTGGTGAAAAACGACCTTCAGTGATGTGATGAGAGATACAACCTTCCTAATTTAAACGCCAGAGACTTCGTGTGTTTCTATCGCGAAAAGATGTTTGTTACGGCGTAATGAATTTAGCTACGCTTTTAAAGTTTATAATTTTGGAGATGAATCACTAATTGCGGCAGTGTCTTCTGACACAATAGACCTTCATATATATACATAGTCTGGTCATAAGTTTTGTCACATATGGAAAGTTAAATAAATGACACAATGAGTTACGCACTACAACCATTTATATATCAAATGAAAGGCTACAAAATACAGATTTAAACCACACTAAAATTATTCAAAATGTCCTCCTCTGGCTTCGATACAAGCCTTCAATCTGCTAGGCCAGTCATCAATCCAAGTACGCACGACATTCATGTCAATATCGGCGACTGCTTTAATCAGAGATGCTTTAAGTGACTCCAAATTGCGATGGGGTTTAGCGCAGACCTTCTTCTCTAAGTGCTGCCATATTTTATAATCCAAAGGATTCAAGTCTGGACTGGAGGAGGGCCAATCCTCGTGCCTGATAAAGACGATTCCATGGGTCTTGAGCCAGTTTTGGGTACTTTTCGCCTTATGGGCCGGCGCAGAATCCTGCTGGAAAACCCAGTGCCTATTTTTGAACATTGTTTGTGAAAGAGGTTCCACAATGTTTGTTAGGACTGTGTTTTGATATACGAGGGCACTGGTTTTCACTCCTTTTTCACAAAAAAACACCTCTGTTGGACCAAAATAGGAGACCCCAAGCCAAACCATGAATGCCGAAGGGTGATGGCCACGCTGAACACGTGGCACACGTTTGCTCGCTTCTTCACTAGACTGTGCATACACTTTATCATTTTGTTTGTTGTAACTCTCCTCAACATTAAAAATTTTTTCGTCCGAAAAAAGTATTTCGCGGTATTTTTTACCTGCGTACCGTCTTAACAAAACCCGGCATCTTTCGAGTCTGATTTTCGTCAGCTGTGCTGTTCTTTTTCTGTAAGCACGCAGTCCTAGGTCTTCATTCAATACTCTTTTAACAGTGGTTCTGCTTAGTCCCATCTGCAGAGCCAACATTTTTTGCTTGCGGACAGGATTTCGTTGGATTCGCGCCTTCACTGCTTTGATGACCGCTGGAGTCCGAACAGTACGAGGTCGACCGCTTCTTTGTTTATCATTTAAACTTGAATCTTCCCTGAATCGTTTGATAGTACGATAAATGAATCTCAGTGGAATTTTCAAATTTTTCAGCAGTTTAAAAATCACTGTTGGTGCGTGGCCGCAACGATGCAATGCAATTATTGCGACTCTGTCTTCTTTGCGCGTCCACTCCATATTGGAAAATGAAGAATATTCCAGAAAACCTGTATTTTTATTTTCTTGAAATATTCAAATTTCGAATTCCCATAACTTTTTTTGTGGCCTCTATTCTAAATTCGAAATTTTACCCATGTGACAGAACTTATGGCCCGACTATGTATACATAGATGCGTGCAACATATTTTTATGTAATTCTGTATTAATGTAAATAAACGTACTCGAGATAGAAAAAATAATAATGAAAGGCTCTAGGCAAGGTATAGCAGTATAATATACTGTAATTGTATGTTTATTGTACTATTATATACTAATACATCTTAACTTAACTTACTACTAAAAACTATTAAATTAAATGAAAAATATCCTTGAGGTCACCGCCGCGCCGCCGCCCCGTCGAGTGGCAGGGTGCTATACTTAATTATAAATAATTACTTATTTTTTAGTCTTTACCGTTCTACGAATTTCTTATTAATCTTGCACAGAGTCAGAAATATTTATCTACGGACCTGAATAGGTGTTAAGTAATGACCCTCTCGTGAACATACGTACTGACATATATACATACATACATACATTCATTGCGAGTTAAATAAAAGCTTTAAAAAAGTCCTATTTGTTCCATAATGGAACTAGGCAATGGAACTAAAGCGAATGAAGGAATTTTAGTATTCGCAGTAGTTCCATCATTGGGTAGGAACCTCTACCTATGGTTCGCAAGATGGAACTGTTGCGAAAAAATATTCGCAGTATATATTTCCACCTGGAACTGGGTAATGGAACTACTGCGAACGAAGGACCTCATGTCAACGAGCAAGATATTATAGGTCGGTTCTTGTTAGCTCTTTCCTTTAATTCCCGATAAGATGAGTCCAAAAACTTGTAAAAGTTTCTTCAAGTAAGTGCGAAATGTATCATTACAAAAATCAACATTTCATTATTTCTGTAGATATTATCAAATATACATAGAACACGTAATTTGTTTTTCTGCTCTCTACTTTAGTGGTCCAAGTGGGAGAAGAATATTACAATAACTATTAAAAATAAACCCCGTATAAAAATAACTGCATCGGTCTGCACGTCGTCGTCGGCGATACACAATAAAACATGTCGAGTTGAAAGAGAATTTCTATCTTCTGTGGTTCATTGGACGGTGTTATTTTGCTGCTTGCCTAATCTTGACCTATTTGTCGGATATCATAGTTCTACAGTATTCGCCATGGCTGGCAGTTACGCATGACGCAATTTAGCCAACGTAACCGCGTCTTGCTTGATTTAGTGACAATCTGCTGAAAGAAGCCGGCTTAAAGTAATTCAAATTACCTCATACACAATACACCACATTCCACACATTTATGAGTGCTTTTAGTTCCATATATTCTATGTCAAAATATAAACATACACCATACATACACCAATTTTACATGTTAGTTCTGTATTTATGTATTGATAGTATATTTAAGTATAAGTATACAAGTATTTACGTACACAACGTTAGCAGATGGCACGCGCGATCACTACTGGCACTAACTGAAAACCAGCGCTGAGGGCCCCCGCCCTCAGCACAATGCTGAGTTAGGGCCTTTTGCACAGCCAGAGGGAAAGAACACACCGCGGCACTTACTACCTATGGTCTGTTGTGTAATAAACGCCATTTCTTTCTTTCTTCTTTCTTCTTTCTTACACCTACTTTTTAGGGTTCCATAACCAAAGGGTGCCAAACGGGACCCTATTACTAAGCTTCCGCTGTCCACCCGTCCGTCCGTCCGTCTTTCTTTCCGTCAGTGGGCGCCCTAGAACGAACCGTATTAGCTAGAAGGTTGAAATTATCACAGAATGTGTATCTGTTGTCGCAACAAGAACAATTAGTGAAATATACGAGATTTTTTAAATTAAAAGGGGTCCCTATACAGGAGACGTGTTTTGATACACCCTGCGATATATGATGTTTTTTATTCCAATAAGGTCGTATATTTCACTTCTTCCCACATCGCTATGATAGCGCAGCCGTTAAGATGTAGGTCGCGCAATCCGTAAGGCGGCTTCGAATCCACGTGAAGGCATATAATCTTTTTTATTTTTGTTTTATTGTTTTGATTGCTTAAGTTTTGTTGGACCATTGGTACGGAACTCTTCGTGTCCGAGTCCAACCGGCAATTGACCGTTTTTTAAATAGACCTCGTTTCGTGTCTATTGACAAACGTGTTTTGTCATAGAATTCACTAGCAGCATATTGAATTGGTTCAGTTTGCCCACGTTTCTTGATATCGACCGATATCGTTTTAACGCTCTGAAACATAATCGTAACTACAAATCTATAGATGCAGAGTCGAGGAGCCGTACTCCCAAGGATGTGAATCAATTTCCGTAGTTCTTGAGCAAATTTTGTTCGGTTAGTTTAAAATAATAAACAATGAAATCAACATTGTTTAAAAATTATGGATAGGTACATTGTACGTACCTTCCGACCTTGAAATAAATGAAAGTTCCGTCCATGTCTCGGGAGAATGTCAATCATGCACAACACAACGTATCTATCTCAAATTGTCAGATAATTATGTAACTTTCGTGGTCAAGGTACACATTTGCAGACTATTGCGTGTTTTCTTTAATTTGTCAATCAAAATACGCAGTAGTGCACTGCTTTATTTCTACGATTTCTTGCTAAGGTGTATGTGCTGTAAGGTGTTGCATTCATAGTTAGGTACTTACATAAGTTGTTCGGAGTGTCTAGAACTTTTTTAAATAAATAATAGGCATTGAAACTAAAACAAACTAATTTGTAATAAGTATGGCAACAACAAGTAAGTTTATTGAAACTAAGAACTATCATCATCATCACAGATCAAATTAGATTTAAATTACTTATCAAGCTAGTTTCACCGACAGTTCCCTCCATGCCGAGGCCGTACGGTGAGCCGGGAAGTGTCTGCAGGTAGTACTGTCCTCGCGACATCAGCGAAGACCCGTACCCAACTACCGAGTATACCCCTTCACACGCGCTCTCAAGGAAATTCTTCCAGCTGGAGCACTTCACTCCTATGAATGACTTTGGCGATCGTATACTTTCCACATAGACCTGCGCCGCACGCAAGTGGCTGCAACTCGGTGTAAAACAGCCTGGCTGGTTGGGCCCTCCGCCGTTCAGATAGTAGTCGGCATGTCCCAGGGGCTCGATCACTCCTTGCACCAATCTGTTAGAGTGCAGCACGTCTACGTATGACGCGTCTTGTCTGTCCAATCTTTGGTCGTTGTAAGCATGCGTGAAGCAAGGGCCGGCCGGGTCCATACCGGTGATGCGACCGATCCTGAGGCTCTTGTACTTTTGAAAATACTTCCCGGCCCAGCCTGCAATGTGAGCGCCAAGACTGATGCCCAGCAGATGAAAGTCCTCTCCACTAGCTCCATAGTTTTCAAGGTTCGCTAGGAGATTGGCGAGCCTCTTGCCCACAAGTCGGGCGTTATGGACTGACAGTGGATACCACTTGCCTAGTGCATCTTCTGCATCCACCATCAACACGTTAAACATCCCCTTCTCGTTATAAGCGCGCGCCAAATCAAAAGGGACCTCCGATGATGCACTGTCCCTGTATCCGTGGATAATGATTTTCGTCTGCCGCGTAATGTCGAACGCCGAGTCCGCCGTGAGCGACGCGAAGGCCTCATCGATAGGGAAGGTCCTGGTGGTAGTGCCGTCTACCTGTACAATGCGCATGGCTCTCAGTACGTCTTTTTGATCTTCTAACGAGCTGTATCGTAGGTCCACGACCGCGCGACCTGTAATTGAGTCAGGACGTTAATGGATATTGCACGACCGAGGCGATAGATCATGGCGTGATTAGTAGAAAGTGAACTCACAAACACCGGACAGTTTTGCGTAGACGTTCTCGGCGAGGGTAAGTTCGGGCGGGGCGCGGCGGGTGCGGGGCGTGCGGGGGTGGGTCGTGGCGCCGGCGCAGCAGCACGCGAGCGCGAGTAATCCGACCACGCGGTGCATGGCACTGGTGGCACTGTTGGCCCAGAGCCACTGACACGGTCACTGTGTCACTGCACGAGGTACCGAGGGAAAGGTACGGCTCGCACCGACTACTGCTAGGAGGGGGCTATCTAGAGCGACTGACATGGCGCCGACTATAGTCTTAGACCTTTTTTTCGCTCGAGTAGTTTATTGCTTCGATTGTGACGGGGTTATTGCCATTTGCGCCGTATCGAGGCCGTCAACACCGTGTGTACGCATATTGCCATTTATATCGGCAGCTATCCTGGCTTTCTTGTGCATTTGCAAAGAAGTGCATCATATCCGCGACCCTCGATATCTATATCCTTTCAATAAATTCTTCGACATTGATGTGAAAAATAAAGACAACATTGATCAGAAATTAAGGTTATCGGGTTGATGACAGCATTTTACCGAACTTACGTCTCAAAAAACAAAATGAAAAGAAAGACAGACAGTAACTGTAAGATTCAATGGAGATCCCAAAAGTTACTAAAATAATGTTAAGTAATAAAGATTAATTACTCACTTAGAATGGACGAGACAAAACGTACGGGTAGATAATAGCGGAAAAGAGAAGCTAAGACGGTTGACAACTTTGGAGTTAGAATGTTCTTTCCTTTACAATATAATAGGGTTTATTTAACAGGAGAAGGCTGTAAATACTTAAATAACAACGTAGAAATATAATATATCTAGATTGATAGTTTTATGTATAAATAGGGCTATTTACTTTTCGACACTTACAGGTTCATTGCTAGGCTCGAAGCATCATTCGATTGGACTCGGGGCTCATACTGCTGACTAATTATAAAGTATTAAATAGACGATTGACCTGACTGACATTAAATCCCTACTTCTGTATCAACACACAGTAGAGCCAAACTTGTAAAGCAAGGGCAATTTATTTGTCTTTCACTTTGGGGGATATCGGGGATTTGTGACTTGATATGGAACCGAAAAAGTAACATACCAAATCTAAACAATTGACTTACATTTACAAAACAACATCACGCCTTTTTATACTGGGTGGCAGAAGTAGAGTTGGATCCACGTTTTTTAGGGGCAGGTTAGCCATATTCGGCAGATTTTCAGATTGATTGCCTCCGTCACAAAGGAGTGGTATTAAACGGAGGGGGTAACCTCAATTGAAACTCAGATGCCAAGATTCAGTGACCAGACTCCAGCACCTATCTCCAACAATAGACAGGCTCACAATACCTAGTTGCACCGCGAGAGGTCTATTTCTGTGTAGAGCTATTATTTTACCTATACATCGACAGATCCTTTGTCCACATAGGTCAAAGATAATTTTGATTAGGTATGATAAAATCTAAAATGTATTACATGTTAGCACAAATAAAAAACATACTTACACCTAAGTACCTACAAATTAACTTTTTTTTAATTATTTTGTGCAAACAGTGATGTTCAAAATTTTTTATTGACCATAAAATCATACATATTACTTAGTCAACGTCAATATAATATTAATATTTTTGTGTACTACCGCCCGTTCGGAAGTTGTGGGCTTAGGGGGGTGGATTTTTGAAATTCCGATTTTCACGTAATTTCCGTGGCATTTTTTGTTTCTCGTAATACATGTAAAATTAACAAAGATTATGAAAGACTAAAGCCTCAAAAACTAAACTATCAATGAGGCGTCAATTAGAAGCGAATACTTTGGCTAAAATTTATCATCAAAAATATTTTTGGCACGGAAATTACGGCCGTGGAATTTTTTTACCATGGAAATTACGAAAGGACTACTTTATCATACATGGATATATTATTACGTATTTCTGGCAGTGATTGGTCGATCATAAGATCAATTGACAATTATTTGTTCTAAAAGTGATGAAATAAAAATGAAAAAAACTTTATGAGTGTATTTATCAAAAAAGAAAAAACCCATAACAAAACCATAGTAACATTATCCATAAACATCTGTTAGGAATGCTTTTACAACAGTCTTATTTATTACTATTCACTGATGTTTACATGTATTTGAAAGGTTCAAAATCTATTTACAAATTGTCTCCATTATTTATTCAGTTTTTATCTGAATTGTACATTTCAAAGTGATTATATTTATCCTTCCGAGTGCTTCCGACTTTCCGACTAAAGATTACTGTTGTAACGGGTAACAAAAACTGTCATATGATAGGTATTTCACGATTTGAGTGCTACTTTTTGCTACTTTTGTCAAAAATTACGAATTAACATCGAGCAAAAAACTGCAAAAAAGTCACGTTTGTTGTATGGGAGCCCCCCTTTATTTTTCTTATTATTAAGTTTTAAGTATTTGCTGTTATAGTGGCATCAGAAATACAAAATCTGTGAAAATTTCAACTCTGTAGCTATCACGGTTCTTGAGATACACCCTGGAGACAGACAGATTCATAAAAAACACGTAATTTTGTATGGGAGCCCCCCTTAAATATTCATCTTATTTTGTTTTTAGTATTTTTTGTTATAGCGGCAACAGAAATACATAATCTGCGAAAATTTCAACACTCTAGATATCACGGTTCTTGAGATACAGTCTGGTGACAGAAAAAACCGCACAAATAATTTCACCCGGCTAGGAATGCCAAATACCCGTTTGTGATTACGTAAGATTTGTTATGTGTAATCAATTCATAACCGGATGAAGGGTTTGAACTTTTACTGGAGTGCCATACGTTATCCCGAATTACCCTTGATTGAAATTATTTTAAATATAAATGCGTTTAACCGATACATCGATTCACCGACAGCACGTTTCGCCGAAAGGAAAAAAAAATGTTTCGGCAAAACGTGCTGTCGGATAATATAATAAAGTGGTAAAAATTAAATGTTGAGACCCATCTGAGCTTCTGCCACCCCGTTAAGGAAACGTTAAGTTAGGTTATCATTTAATTAAAGCTTTCAGTAATTTCCGAGGCACGACCGTAATTTCCATGGTAAAAATGCCCACGGAAATTACGCCACGGAAATTACGACAAACGACTGTTTTGATCTCAAATACTTAACTACTATTAAAATTACAAAAAATCATTCAAAAATGTAAGCTCCGTCATTTTTACCATCTGAAAAATGGAATGACAAAATGCAAGTCTAATTATAAGTAATCAAAAAATGAGCCACGGAAATTACCCGATCGGCGTACCAAAGTACATCGCGTGAAAAACATACCTCGTTAGACCGCCAAAAAGAATATGTTCCACGTCCACTTCCTATGCAGCCGCACGCACAACTAACCTGTTTTAACATGCGTTAGCGACAGAACGCTAGTGTGTGTGCCCAATGAGATAGCAATACGTATTGGAAAGCATGAGAAGCACGGTTCAGAGTGGGACAAACATGTCGCGACCTCTCATTTAACAAATTACTACTAAACGTTATTGTTTTTATTATTGAATAGTGTACGTGAAATGATTTCCCTTCCAATGAGGTATAAATCGTTTTGGTACTGTGTTCCGCCAGAAACTTATCGAAGCTAGTATGACCCAAAACGCGCGGGAGACAAGCCTCCCAGCGCTCGTAATCGGTGATTTTGAACTTTCGTAGGTGGATTTCTCAGGTTTTAGGTATGCCTACACATAATGTTTTTAGTTTTAATGTCATACTTGGGTATCTAGAACAACAATAAGAATTAAATTATTAGTTTGCTTCAGTGGTTTTGTTCCTATAAGACGTGGACATCCAAATAAGTCGAAAAGAAAATCCACCCAGGGATGGAGCAAAGAAGGGCAAGAAACCTCCCCCGTACCTCTTTTTAAAATATCAGAGCCTTAAAAATACAATGTTATGTATTTCTACTTAAGTCTAAGGAAATACACCGAGGAGAGACGTACTGACTCAGTCCATCGCCCCTCTTTGGATTTCTGTGCGCTGAGATGGTAAAGACCATGCAGTTTTGTCATCTAAATATTCTTCACCTAGCTAGATTAACTTCATCTAGTTTCGAATTATCTACTCACGCTTGTATTTATTTATTTCGTGCTAAAAATAGTACCTAGCGGTTTTGGTAAGACTTCAACCCGTCTAGACGTAAACTATATTCAGACTCTATGAATGAGTAGATATAAAAGTGCTTTGACAAGAATAGGTATAAGATACACGTACAAAACACCAATATATGTAGAGAGACAAGATAATTCAATCTGAAATTACCAGTCACCTTTGACCTTTGCACTTTGCTACAATCATGACGTGCTGCTACACAAGCTGATTTATTTTAACTGAATATGTTGGATAGCCATTATACAGGTTAAATCAGTTGAGTTTTAAATTGAACTGTTCCTTATCAATCACTGCAATACATAAGTGTGATTCAAATAATGGCCAAGAAAATATATTCATTTCCGGTTGGTAAAAACCACTAATGTTCCCTTTCCGACTTTATGCGCGAGCAGTCCTTATATTGGGACGTATAAGGACTGCTAAAACCGCATGGGTGGTTTGTGCTCTTTTTTAAAGAAGCCGGTTTTTTTTTTACCACAGCTTGTACGTGTGCCTAGGTTCATATTTCGAAAATGAGGAAAGTCGGATTCGACCTGAGAGACCCGTGAGGATCAATTCAATATCGTTTTCTCCAGTTTTTCACGTTTTATTCAAAAACGGTCCATATTTGTAAAAAAATATGTATGACTAAATCAAATAAGACAACATATTGCGTCAATCACAAAAATAAATACTAAAATTGGTCCGGTAGTTTGACTTTTATGGGGGTCTAAAATACGCGTAAAATAATCAAGATGGATTTTCAGTATAGAAATCGTATGTGCCCCATCTCTTGTCTTTACCAGGCCGCATCCGCATATTAACTTTTGCTACGGAATACGTCATCCCTACTGCATGCTCCAGAACATCTTCCAGGTCCAAAAAGTGTTGGTCATACCCATTTAGGGCTTTGCAACTTTATTTGCAACTTTAGACTATTAGATACAAGATATATCCAGGACACTCAGGGCCACTCCTGCCATGTCATCTGGTTGAGGAGTTCCTACTGCGTGTTTCAGATCATCGTCTAGGTCTTAAAGTTTTTCGAACGATATCCTTTCAAGGCTTCGAATACCTACCTACATTTTCTCAAATTAGCTGAAATTTTCAAAATTTGCTGTGGAATGATAGTATTTTAAAAACAAAAATGAATTCCTCGTCCTTGTTTTATACAAAAACGATTTCAAACATATCCTAGTAGCAGAAAATTATCAGGAAGAATTTTTAGTTTGTAGCGCGGGTGCGTTTTTGTATTGCCCCTCACGGGCCTCTCAGGTCTAATTCGACTTTCGTCAATTTCGAAATATGAACCTAGGCACACGTACTAGCTGTGGTAAAAAATTAGGCTCCTTTCACTAAGTGCACAAAGAAGACGTTTTGTTCTAGACCGAACCTCCACTATTACTCACAAACGGGATCATTATATTGCTGACGTTATCAAGTTCACCGTGTTGCAAATAACTCTCCGTAATGAGCACCACACAGCTAGATGAGAAACGACTCACTGTAAGAAAGCAGAGTAACATTGTAATGTTCAAAGGGCGTAGTTTACTTAGAACGGGGCTGAATGGTGAACAACTGAACATGAGCACAGCTCGCCCACACACAACAAACTTTTCGCATAAATTTCGCTAATGTAATCAGGAATACGTTTTCGATAAGGAAAAAGCAAACTACCGAGACAGACTTGTCTCAGGATCGCGACGGACATTAAATATCCCAAGTTCTACTCCGATAAACGAATAGAGTTATTTAGCAAGTAACCATAAAACTGAAAATGCATGAGCAATCCATTTCACTTCTCCACATTCATTTTCATTCACCCCGTTCTGATTTCCGCGTTGGTGCCGCGTGATTTAATACGAAAGCAAACTTGATTATAATGTCACGCAATTTCTTGTTCAAATGCAGTGAGCTTGAAATCTCTCTGGAATTATGCATGTACGCGAGGCCGGGAATATGTGCTCATGAATTTAAAGTCAATGACGTAGTTCTCATGTCACCTATATTTTAGAGCCAGATACACAAAATGTGTAAATAGTCATACCAGAAACACAGTACATAATTGGTTAACATCACAGAACATTTTTAATTTCGTCACTTTATACTTGCATTTTGAAATTATGTATGTTGTATTTTTTTACATGTATTTATTTATAACCGACTTCATAAAAGGAGGGGGCTATCGATACGGTTGTGTTATTTTTTTAATTATATTTTTTTATGTGTGTTACCTCGAAACTGATATTATTTATGAACGAATGACAAAAATTCTTTCTTCGTTTAAAGGTCAATCCAAAAGTTTGGTCCCATTTTTTGAAAATCAGAAATAGGTTTAGGTCTAGTAAGGTTTCTACATGAAAAAACTGTGAAATTTACTTTGTTTTTACCTGGATGACATTATACATACAGCCTTTCTGTGACTTTTCGGTGTTTATAGTCATTGTCACGAGATAAATTTTGGCCGTTAGGATCGTAATTGATCGTATATATTCGTTTATTTATATTATGTAATACGTATGGACTTCAATGTCAGGAGATAGATTTCCAAGTTCGTTTTCGGGTTTAAATAGGCGATATATTTTGTATACCGAGCGGTGAGGACTAAGTGATAGTGATAGGTCATAAAGTCATTTTTTTTAGTTTTTAACTTGGTGAATTATTTACAAATAACTTCTTTGCACTAGAATAAGGAAAAGTGTGATAATAAAGTGGAAAGTACAAACCCATAAATAAGGCAATAAAAATAGTCAGTGGGAAGTGGACAGTAGAGTCAGCGAAGTTGCAGAATTTTTCTAGAGCCTCTTCGACAAATGGGACACGGTTAACCCGCGCTTAAATAAAACTATTTTCTTTCTGTCTCTTGTCTGGCCGAGTCATTTAGACAAGACCCATCGTAGGCTTGAAATGTCTTTGTTTTCAATAGGTACGCCTCTCAAAATTGGTTGTCTGATGCCTACCCAAGGGGTCAAACGGGTACCATGTAGAGGGCATTCGATGTTACTCTATTCTATAGGATTACGATATTAGATAAGCCAACTCTGAGCTGCACGAAACATATTTGTTTATGCAAACAGTTATCATCAGAAACAAATGACAATCCTATGAGATTCTCGCCAATAAATTAGTCAAGTGACAACTTAAATTTCAAAACCGATTCTTGCAACTCTGGGTTATTCAAGGTAATCGATTGATAAATCAAATTGTAAATAACAAACAGAGATTTCATGGTAGAAGAGCGTTAGTATGTTGATACACTCTCGTTTTACCAGATTCAATGATTCATAATTCATAATAATTCATAATTTCTTTATTGCACGGAAAACAATGTGATACATAGTCTTAAAACAAAGGTAAATAGGCAAAGGCGAGCTTATCTCTAAAAAGAGATTTCTTCCAGCAAACCTAGGCGAGATAGGACAGATTGTTCTGAGAGAATAGTCCTAGTGCACAATAAATAAAATGAAGATAAATGAATGAATCTACATATATCTACTATAATATATCTACACAATAAAAATGCTACATAGACCTAAATATGAATACATAAAATATATAAAATAAAATAAAAATATATATAATTGAGTAGAATACATAAACATACATATACATCTACTTATATAATCAAGATACCTATCATGAAAGAGAAAGGAAGTGATTCCGAGGCTTGTCGTGGGAAAATATCTTTCGGATGTGTTTTAGCGGTCGGTAAATATAAATGTTTCAAAGTTTATTTCGAAATATAATATGTGCGTGCTTTAACTATTAATTGCAGTCGCTAGGTATGAGTACGTTTCAGTAGGTAATAGCCACGTGATAGTCGCTATTACTTATTCAAGATGGAAACATCTAAAGAGAGAGGAATGAAATGGCAATGAAGTAAGGACATCATGCGCATACAGATACCGCGCATTTATAATACAGGTACCTAATATACCTCAGTCGGCAGAGATTTCATAATAATTTCATAATTTCTTTATTGCACACAAAAAGTTACATAGGACAGTAAAAAACATAGAAAACGTGTACAAAGGCGAGCTTATCTCTAATAAGAGATTTGCGGCAGTCCATTCAAAATTCGACAATTCAGTATGTATAGTAGGAGTTCTTCTGCATTTTTACGTTTATATTTTATTTAAACTCGTTATTGTGCACTGCCTACCTTTTCATTATATAATTTTTCCTTTCACGTCTGGTTTGCTGGAAGAGATCTCTTTTTAGAGATAAGCTCGCCTTTATACATGTTTTTTTTCTTTTAATGTAACTGTATAAATTATTGTGTGCAATAAAGAATTGAATTGAATTGAAAATTCCGAATTCAACGAAACTTAAGTATGTTGTTTGTGGCTATTAAAGTAGTTATACACCCAATTTTCCGAACAAATAAAGTTTGTGCTAACTTGAGGAGAGGCGAAAAACCGTTTTTTTTTTGGGACTTCTTCCAGTTTTTCACGTCCTGTCCGAGCATGTCCCTTTTTTTCCATTTTTAGGGTTCCGTTAGATAAACAAGGAACCCTTATAGTTTCGTCGAGTCTGTCTGTCTGTCTCTCTATCTGTCTGTCTGTCCATCCGTATATCACAGCAACTTTATTCCAAAATTATTAGGACTACACAGTTGAAACTTGGTATGTAGATGTATTCTGTAAACCTCTTTACGATTTTTGTACAAAACTTGAAAAAACAAAATATTAAAGGGATATACAAGTGTCAAAAGACATCATTAATTCATTGTCCAGCGCCATCTAGCCTCCCATAGTATGAACCACTTCACCAATTTACACACAAATTATACGACCTAAATCAATAAGTGGTTCGATTACTTGACGCTAGATGGCGCTAATAAACTATATAAATCTAGGTTTGTGATTATTCGCACAATATATCTCTCTCAATACACATCTTCTCTGGTGATGGAAATAAATAAGCTTCAGTATACCTAAAATCTATTATTTGGGGGCCCACTCATTTTCAACACGGAACTGACACCAATAAAAATATATTTTCATCAAACCTAATGTGTGTGTGTCCATAGATAGGACTTTAAAAATCACGTTGAGGTTTCCAGAAAAATTTTTCCTCTAAGTCAATCGTTAAAGCGACAGACCCTTCCAAAGTGGAAAAAAATGTGTCCCATCTTGCTTTTAAAGTGAAGAATCTAAAAAAAAATGTTATGTATCTCAATACAAACTTCCAACGAAAATTGGTTTGAAGAAAATATAATAAGCAGTTTAGATATAAAACATTTATTAAAAACCGCAAAGATAACTTTGTCATTCATACAAACACTATGAAAAACAAAGTTATAACACAAACATCCAGTCTTCTATTTACTTGCTAATACGGAACCCTTCATGGGCGAGTCCGACTTGCACTTGGCCACTTTTTTTCTCCTATTCGAGTGAAAAGAGATCGTTATTTCGAGTGGAAATGATTTAAAAATTTCAGAAAATCAGCAAAAAAATATTCAAATTTTTTAGGACATGTTCAGGTACTTGTTGCTACCACCACGTGTAAATCGGCACGCTACACAAGTATCGACCACCTGAGGTGGAAAACATGTAGGGCAAATATCATCTTCAACCTTTACCGAGGTAGAAAACGAAAGAAAATGCAATGTAAATGTAGGGAGGTAAGTACCCACCTCTAAATCCGCTGAATAACTTCGTGTACACTCAGACAGAATGTTACTATACGCCTCCAATATGTAAAGCTTACGAATGTATCAGAAATGTCGACTTTCAATTCCGACAACGTATTATTTTATTTGGTGTGATATATTTAAGATGTAAAGATTGTGGGGTAGGTGGCGCCAGGGTCGGGCAGGCAGGGTGCCGCGTGGGCGTCGCACGGCGGGGTAGCCGCGGCCGCCCCGGTGCCGTCAGTAGCCGCTCGACGCCGTGCTCCACGCACGCCCCACGACCCCGAGCGCGCCGCCCCGCTACCGCTACCGCCGCCGCTCCGCTCGCCGCTACCGCCGGCTCGCGGGACAACAAACCCGCGCAACCAGTGATTCTTTGTGCCCCATCAACCTTACACTTCTCCCACGAGGACGCAAGGCAACACATGTAAGTTACATTACCTGTAAGACTGCTCAATATACGTATGTACATAATTTGGCAAAATTACATAAAACAGCCAAGACAGGTCGTTACGGAGTGTCTCTTGAGTCAGACCGTCAATTATTTCAGGGTTCAGACGTAGGTATTTCAGTCTCCGCAGATTATTTATATCGACGCTAATCGATAAAATGTATTTTTGAACTAATGGGTAAACACCATTAGTTTCACTACCATTCTGTGGTGAACTTTTTATAGGTTCGAGGTAGTTATTTGTCAGGTTGTGTTTCATGGATATTCTTTCGTTGATGTCCTTTTTACGTAACTTCCTACTTTTCTTAGGTTAGGTACTAACGGCAAACTCGCATCATTTTGGAAAGGTCATTGGGCATTTTTGACCCAGTCCCTCTTTTCGCGTCCATTAATGAAATGTGGTTTTTATTGGAAGGTTTTTATTTTAATCCAAATGTATGGAAAAAAAAGTAATGGGGTTTTCAAGTTTTTTTTTGGGGATATACCTCGAAAATGTTATTATTTTTGAACTCATTACAAAAATTCTTTTCTCGTATGATGGTCCCGATTTTTTGAAAATTAGAAATCGGTCGGTGGATGGCAAGGCATTGCTGAAGTCAAGCAGGGCCAGCACCGTGACCAGCTTCTGATCCATGGCTTTCTGTATATCATCGCTGACTTTTAAGAGTGCTGTTGTAGTGCTACGCCCTGGTCTGAACCCAGATTGAAAAGGGTTGAAAAGTTTGTTTGATGAAAGGTATGAGGAAAGTTGGAGGTAGACAGTAGATTCAAGGACTTTGGAGAGGATAGGTAAATAAATATGGGCCTATAGTCTTTAAAGGAGGAGGGATTGGAATTTTTGGGCAGTGGGATGACGAGTGCTTTCTTCCACAAACTGGGAAAGCAGCCAGCAGCAATGAGTAATTGGAGAAAGTAACTTTTCAAGGATGCTGTGGATCTGATGGCTGACGTCGTCGCCACCAGATGTAAACTTCACAAGTCGAGCAAGGGACTAGTAAGTTAACTCATGGGCGGCGGAATTGCTAGCAAGGCGAGTAACGAGCTCTCACAAGAACATATATGGGCAGCTAAAGCACTCCAAAAATTTAAAATGGCTAGCAAGTCGTGTAACGTGGCACCCGAGAGAACTCATTGGCTCAAGATTTTTCAAAATGAAGGGAGTGGTTTTGTGGGGGACATGACCCCCATGACCCCCCCCCCCCAACCCTCGGACCAGCACTGACACCGTCTAGTTATGTAAATGGACGCTGTTGTGTCAAGGTCCGAACAAAATGCCCATTTATTTTTGTATCTTTGTCATAAAAAGCAAGGAATTTATGCAGCCTTCAGTATACCAAATTATAAAATAATCAGCTGTTTCAATAGACAGACTAGAACTCGAGGTGGTTCCTTAATACTAGTAAAAGATGGTTTTAAGTGTAAAGAACGAAAGGATGTTGTTAGTCTCTCTAGTGTGATGAATGCTGAAGTCTCGTGTGTTGAGATGGAAAAATATATAATTGTTAGTGTGTATAGGCGGGGCGAAGGAGAGTTTGAAATCTTTGAGACAGTCATGGAACAAGTACTTCAACTGGCATCAAGAAACAAGTCCAAACGCATCATAGTTTGTGGCGACTTTAACGTAGATCTATTAGACCAAGCAAACCGCTCTATACGCACTAGGACCTTAGCAGTATTTAAGTCTTTCAATATGTGCAATGTCTTTCTGGAGCCTACACGAATATCGGCTACCTCCGCTACCTGTATAGATAACGTCTTCTGTGAATGTAGTATCTACGATAAACAAATAGTTAACGCATTAAGTTCAGACCACACGGGTCAGATGGTAGTTTTTGAGGAAATTAATGCGGAAAAACCCGTTAAAATTTTATGTAGACCAGTGACTTTGAAGAAGATGGAAAAATTTCGAAATAGACTTGTGTCAAGTCTGCCTTCTACACCTTACTGTGAAGATCCGAACACACTATATTCCAACTTCTTCCAAGCTATATCTACGGAATTCGATAATGTGTTTAATCTGACCGAAGTGAGACATAATAATAAAATAAAATTCTCTGAATGGGCTTCAGAGGAATTAAGACAGAGTAGGTCCAAACTATATGAATTGTATGAACAAAAATCTTATGACCACAGTCCGGAATTTGTCACCCTTGTCAAAAATTGTTCTAATAATTTTAGGAAAGAATGTCATAAAGCCAAATGCTTATATTTAAACAATCAAATTACAGTTTCGGGTGACAAAATTAAAACTATATGGAACATTATTAAAAAAGAGACAGGCAAGGTCAGGTGTAGTGAATCTAGTTTTAATTTAAAAGTTAATGGTAAATTACTCTCATCTAACGAGGACGTTGCTAACGCATTTGAAAAGTTCTTCAGTACTATACCCATAATAACAACAGAAGCACTACCATCCTCTTCTGAAAAGTCTCTAGATTACTTGGTTGAAAATGTGCCCCAACACAAGAGTGGCTTCAACTTCAAACCAATAGACTCTCTAACTATATTTAAAACATTCAAACTTCTAAACGTTAAAAAGACTGAAGATCTATGGGGCATGTCGGTTAAAGTAGTTAAATCGGTAATTGATGTGATTGCTCCGTACATGGCAATCATGTTCAATAGTTGTATAGCAGAAGGTATTTTTCCTGACCTCATGAAAATGAGCAGATTAATACCACTTTTCAAATCCGGTAGCAAGGAAGACCCTGCGAACTTCAGACCTGTATCTGTTTTGCCAGTGTTGAGCAAAGTGTTTGAAAAGGTGATACTGAATCAACTACAATCTCACTTTAACGCATCAGGGCTACTCCACAAAAAACAATTTGGTTTCACTAAAGGCAGATCAACAACTGACGCCGGAGTAGCACTAGTACAACACATCTATAGTGCGTGGGAGGGATCACAGGATGCTGTTGGTATATTCTGTGATCTTTCCAAGGCCTTTGACTGTGTGGATCATCAAACCCTTCTGCTCAAACTGCAACACTATGGTATTAAAGACAATGCTTTAAAATTAATCGAATCATATCTTGGAGACAGAGTACTAAAAGTAGATATAAATAGAAATAAGTCTACCGGAACGCATATGAATATTGGTGTCCCCCAAGGCTCTATTCTGGGTCCGTTCCTTTTCTTGGTTTACGTGAATGACCTGCCGTATATGGTGGAGAAAATGACTCAGATTGTACTATTTGCTGATGACACATCCATTATCTTTAAGGTGAAAAGACAACAAGAAATTCTAGACGATGCAAATAGTACGCTCTCTCATGTGTTAAGTTGGTTTAATGTAAACAACCTTTTATTAAACTCGAAGAAGACAAAATGTATCAAATTCTGTTTACCGAATGTGCGGCAGGTGGACACGAGTGTAAGCATAGGAACGGAAAGACTAGACCTCGTTGAAGAACCAATTTTCCTTGGAATCACTATAGACTCGAAACTTCAATGGGGTCCTCATCTAACTAGTCTCTCACGAAGACTTAGCTCAGCTGCTTATGCGGTCAGGCAAATCAGACACATCACAGATGTAGGAACTGCCAGATTGGTTTACTTTAGTTATTTCCATAGTATTATGTCTTACGGAATACTTCTTTGGGGGAGAGCGGCAGATATAAACACAATATTTGTCTTACAAAAAAGGGCCATTCGGGCTATCTATCAACTAGATGCTAGGCAATCACTAAGGGACAAATTCAAAAATATCAATATACTTACTGTTACCTGTCAATACATTTATGAAAATATCATGTATACCAGAAAAAACATAGGTTTATTTAAGACTTTAGGTCATAATCATAGTATTGGCACTAGAAATAGAAATAAGATTGCTATGCCCGCGTTCAGACTCAGTAAGGTTGCTCACTCTTTTATGGGAGTATGTGTTAGTTTTTATAATAAAATACCTAATGAAGCAAGGGACCTACCAGAAAGGAGGTTCAAAAACTATGTCAAAAACGGCCTATTGAAGAAGTCATATTACAGTGTAAAAGAATATTTAGATGACAAAACTGCATGGTCTTTACCATCTCAGCGCACAGAAATCCAAAGAGGGGCGATGGACTGAGTCAGTACGTCTCTCCTCGGTGTATTTCCTTAGACTTAAGTAGAAATACATAACATTGTATTTTTAAGGCTCTGATATTTTAAAAGAGGTACGGGGGAGGTTTCTTGCCCTTCTTTGCTCCATCCCTAAGCCCACAACTTCCGAACGGGCGGTAGTATACAAAAATATTAATATTATATTGACGTTGACTAAGTAATATGTATGATTTTATGGTCAATAAAAATTTTGAACTTGAACTTGAACTTGCCTATGCCCAACATAAAGAGACGAGCATAAGAATTAAAAAAATATAGTGATCTGGAAAAAAACTTTAGATTAGTTTCTATCCTTCCTGATTTGTAAAGTAGTTCTTAAAATACCTTATGCCCTCTTATAGAACTCGTATCACTAAAAAAATAATAAGATAAAAGTTCAAGCTGCCTGAAATCTTGAAATACAGAATCGGGAGGGTTTCGTGAGCCACTCTATCTGAAAATGCGGTCAAGTTTGTCTGCAGGAAAGTATCCAGAAGAACAGATTCAAGGACCCGCGCGCCTTTGATTGGCTCTTGTTGGACCCGTGAAGTAATGTAAATAAAGATGAAATGACAACCCTATAAATACAAAGCTCTATTTTGTATATCGCGATATTAGTTATCGATAACTTACTTTTCTTTTTATTAACAGGACTTTATCATGAACACATAGTTGATAATTAAATATATAAATAATACCTGATGCTATATAGATGTTAGTTAAAGGTGCTATTGATACTTATCAATTGAGTTACTTCCCAGTTGCTCGGGGTGTGCCACCCACAAAATTCGATGATAAGGCTTTCGCACTCAAGTAGGTAACCCACCGAACCACCCTTAGTAGGTAAGTTTGTCGCAAGTTGCACTGACCCTATCCAAAAAATGTCGAGGCTTTGACGTCATCGCAAGGAAAGTTAAACAAAAAGCCACAGAGAGCCTTCCTCTTACGCGGTGGCATAGAGAGACCCACTTAAAATTGCCTTCGGATAGGTACTAAGAAAAAGTTTCCCATAATGGATGCTTAAAAAACTATCTTGTGCAGTCTTTATAGACAAAAACAGGTTAGGGAGATGTGGTCTCTAGCTTCTCGAAGATTAAAACGTAGGTTCTCAACCTACAACATTGAAAGCCTTTGTCATTGTTGTCTATATTGCTCTCAAGTCACATTGCACACATGATGCCTGCTTTTAGAAAATTAATCCTGCAGTTCCACGCGCTCGGGTGCGAAGCGAACTCCTCTGTAGACTGTATGATTGAGGAATACCCGTGAATGAAACAAGATATGTATAGGTATAAGATAAGTACTTCACGACAGGATAATTACCTCTAGAGATAAAAACACAAACATAACATAGCGTCACGCCTTTTCCCATACGGGATGGCAGAGGCACAATTAAGCCCACTTTTAGTCAGTTTTTCATTACATTTTGCGTGACAGGGGGTTATCTCGTCACCGCAGCTATGGAGAAAAGAAGTTTCCTCACGATGTTTTCCATCATCGTTAGAACGTTTGGCTGTAGGTACCCTCAATCCATCTAAACTCAAATATTACGTCATTTTTATGCCTATTTTTTGGCGAACTGCAGGGTTGTTTATTTAAACTATTAGCCGGATAAAACGTCAGTACCTTTTCAACCGACTTCAAAAAAAGGAGGAGGTTCTCAATTCGACCCGTATGTTTTTTTTTCTATGTTTGTTACGCGATAACTCCGCCAATTATGAACCGATTTGAACAAATCTTTTTTCGGCGTATAGGTAATACCTCAAGGGTGGTCCCATTGACACCAGGTCAGGATCTGATGATGGGATCCTGGAGAAATCGAGGGAACTCTTCAAATATTATAGGCAGACCTATAGTGATTTTTGTGTTTTTCATAATAACTCGTGCAAATGCACATGGTAAGCATAATATTGTGATGCGGAACTGCTGATGAAGACCACATATGGCCACCAGATCTGCTCAATACTAGGTACAAATACAATGCGTGGCTGACGGGCAGGCAACGCATAGCCTAAACCGGTGGACCTAGAGCCATGAAACTTTGTACAGGGGTTCCTTAGTCGCGTGGGGTAGCACTGATATATGATTTGACAAAATTAATTCCCCAAGGGGGGGGGGGATAAGGGGTTACAGTTAGTATTAAACTCAATCGAATCAAATAGGGTTTGTGGAAGTCGGTGTTTTCTAAAGTTTACTTTTTGTTTCAATTATTCAAATACATTAATCGAAAGAAACACGAATTTCGTGGTTAAGCGTTGGGCGAACGTCTGAACAACGTTTGCCGCCGTCCGCCTTTGATTGGTCACGAAAAACTGACAAGAGATGGGTTGCTGGCCAACGCCCGTGGCCAACCCACAAACTAGGCAAATAGGGCCTTTACACGTTCGGCCAGCGCGTTGGCCGTGCGCGTTGGCCCAACGTGTAATGCAGCTAATAGATTGGTTTGGGTGGTTGGTTCCGTTATCACTTATCAGTTATCACAGCTTGACTTGTGTAAATAAATAAATAAATAAATGTCCCATCTATCTAATTAGTATTTTCAGGACATGAGAAATAGAGATTGCGGAAATGCAAAAGTTGTTTTGTTGTTAATAATTCTGATATTACATTTCGATAAAGATGACGAGGGTCATCTTTATCGAAATGAAACTTTTATTTGGCATGCAAAACACAAAAACCATCATTTGGCATAGAGTAAGTGACGTCCATGTTGACGTCTGTGGCATCGTCTGACGGCCAACGCAGACCGATTGTCAGACGAACGTGTGAACAGAGTCAACTTAATTTGTCATGTCCGTTGGCCGAGCGCCTGGCCAACGTGTAATGCAGCCATTAGAATGTTGTTCTCATGCAGGTCGTCGCACCAAATATAAAACGGATTCTCTCCTACAAGGCTTTAGGCGTGCTTATCCTTACGCTTTCACAGTCCTAATGCTCTTATTAACATTAAGTTACAGTAGTTTTTCTAAAAGGTAACAAGATGGCCTATTTTCTACTAATTCCCTAAATTCGTTTTCTGGCGTAGTTACGCATCTCCGATGTTGCTGGTTTTCCTCATTTGGTTAAACTTTCTTTTACTAACTTTCAATTTATTCAATTCAATATACTTTATTGCACACAAATCAAAACATTAACTTTCTTTCTTTTACACACTAGAAAGTAATTGGGATGATGACAATCGTGTTTTGTTTTGTCGAAAGTGGATCCAAAATGGTCTATGAAGTCGTAAATGAGCCTAATGATAATTTACTGATTTCATCTTTAAACGAGTTTCCACATAAAAAACTAAAGTGTGATGTCATCCATGTGAACCAAATTGGTTTTTTTTAGAAAGACAGAAATTTGCAGTTCATAGATTTTTCCCTATACTTGAGCTATAAGACCTCGCTTCGTGCCAAATTTCATGATTCTAGGTCAACGGGAAGTACCCTCTAGGTTTTGATTCCCTTGCGAATATCAAGCAATTTCAGCAAAACTGAGACATATGCGATGTCTTTTGATTGCGTTGACCTATAAGTTTAATTTTTTCACAACTTTAAGAGATCACAGACTTGAGTAATCGATATTAATTTCAACTTTATACCTCCATGCGTTTCTGAGAAACAGTCTTAACAGACGGTGAGACAGACAGACAGACATTTACAGTTTTCGGATTTTTCCCTTTACTTGTGTTATAAGACCTTCCTTCATTCCAAATTTCATGACCCTAGGCCAACCGGAAGTACCCTATAGTTTTTGATTCCCTTGCGAGTTCCACGCGAGTTCATAGAAATTCAGCAAAATTATGACATAATATCGCGGTATCTTTTGATTGCGTGGACCTAGAAGTTAAATTTTTTCACAGCTCCAAGGGACCTTAGACTTATACATAGACATAGACATCGTTTATTGATAATATTCATTACAAGTCCTAAGTAATCGATATGAATTTCAATATGATACCTCCACGCGTTCCTGAAAAAAGGGGTCGTGACAGACGGACGGACGGACAACAAAGTGATCCTATAAGGATTCCTTTTTTTCCTTTTAAGGATCGGAACCCTAAAAAACTATAAGGATTCACAGAACATTAACCAACTACCTGATTTTAATTTAAAAAGTAGGTTTTTGACATGTTCTGTGGTATCGCTATAATTTTAATTAATTCCCTGAATTATTTAATTGCGGCGGAAAATTATCCAACATTTCCTGCTACTTTTAATGTGAATTTGTGTCATAACTTATGACTCATAAGGATTGGAAAACATTTTCTTTTTGTCAATAAATTAATTGGATCTGAAGTAATTGATGTAATGCTGATCTTTCCATCCTCAGAGTCAGATAGAGTTTATCTATCTGTTTATCTGATGCATTGGACATTTCACACGTACATGAAGTGTCAAATAAAGTCTCTTGAGAGACCGGGCCTTAATTAACTAATGAACCTGTTATGCGTTAGGTGGCTTTGAACCAAGGGTATTCTAGGAGCGGTGAGTAATAAATTATCCGAAATCAGGCAAAAAACAAACTCAAATCTCAAAACACACTATATGCGTATACGCAGCTGTCTGTAGCAGTATGTAACTATGTTTATAAATCATAGAGGACTGTATGACCAGTTTTAAATTACCCAATACAATCGTTGCTCTCGTCCTGCCCGTATGGTTCAGTTTGGTAGTTAGATAAAGGTCAGCCTAATTCGTGACGGTGTCAGGCTACTGCGGTTAATCCCACCTCCTACACTAATTAGGACTAACTGTCGGACGCTCTACTGGGAATAATATACCCGAGCCAATCCGCACGCACCACTGTGATATGAATAACTTTAACAGAATGTGACATATTTTTAAATTATTATTAAAGTTACGTCACAGTCACAAGGAAAGAAACCCTGTATTATTTAGCAGGAACCAGAAGTCACAAACACAAACTTCTATTGCCTGGTACCTTTTTCATGGCGGCTACCCTAAAGAAGTAACATAAATAACCGGCCAAGTGCAAGTCGGACTCGCGCACGAAGGGTTCCGTACCATAATTCTTAAAAAACTTGTGATGTATGGGAGCCCCCTTAAATATTAATTTAATTATTTATTTTTTAAGTAAATAATATAGATACTCAATATATTGTGAACATTTTAGGCGTCTACCTGCTACCATTATTAATATCAAGCAAAAATGAGCAAAAGAATCACGTTTGTTGTATGGGAGCCCCCCTTACTATTGAATTTCTTTTGTTTTTTAGTATTTGTTGTTATAGCGGCAACATAAATACATCATTTGTGAAAATTTTAACTGTCTAGCTACCACAGTTCATGAGATACAGCCTGGTGACAAACGGACGGACGGACGGACATTAAGTTTCAACTCAATATTACATGAGATTACAGTTTATAAAGTCGGACGGATTGTCAAACCGAATGAACGACGGACAGCGTTGGCTGCAACAGGGTCCCCAGGCAATTCTCTAGTTTAATTCCTTCATAACTAATTTCATCGTAAAATCAGTCGGAAAGGAGATATGTCATACACCTTAAATTAGTATCAAGGTTTTCAGTTTTTCACATAATCTTATTACGCAGATAGCACTTTTTAGTATTCCGTTAGATAAACAAGGAACCTTTATAGTTTCGTCAAGTCTGTCTGTCTGTCTGTCCGTATGTCACAGCAACTTTATCCCAAAACTATTAAGACTGTTGAAACTTGGTATGTAGATGTATTCTGTGAACCGCTTTACGATTTTTATACAAAAATTGAAAAAATGAAATATTAAGAGGGTCATGTTACATGGAACTGACACCAATTTTTTTTTCATCAAACCTATGTGCGTGTCAATAGATAGGTCTTTAAAAATGACGTTGAGGTTCCTCAAACCATTTTTCCTCAAAGTCTATCGTTAAAGAGACAGACCATTCCCAAGTGGAAAAAATAGTGTCCCCCCCCCCCCTTGTTAGAGTGAAAAAAAAATATGCTGTGTATCTCAAAACTAACTTTTAACGAAAAATGGTTTGAACAAAATATAATAAGCAGTTTTTAAGATATAAAACATTTATTCAAAAGTTTGATTTATTAAAAACCGCAAATATAACTTTGTCATTCATACAAACACTGTGATAAACAAAGTTACAACACAAACATCCAGTCATATAATTACTTGCTACTACGGAACCCTTCATAGGCGAGTCCGACTCGCACTTGAGCACTTTCTTTTTGCTTTTAGAACTAGTTTTAACATTTTAATTCTAGTTATTTAGGATGTGAAGATTTGTTGTACCTGTATGAGTAGAGAGCGTGCTCACTTACATCTGAAGCTGACTGTACCTAATTAATCACCCTGCTGCCAACTTCCTCCTTTCACGGCACGAGCCTACGTCATAATTTCCGTTACCTTACACGAGCTTTACGTTACCTGTCTAATGTTAGCGGCACCGCATGAAAGCTGACTCGCTCGATTCAATTTATGAAATTGACTACTTGATTTGATAGGTTAGTAAAATACACACTTTTCATGAGTTGTCAAAATGCTCGTTTTGACTGTCATTGTCAGTTGTAACATGGTGATATGGTAACATGTTCGTGATGTCGCTTTTTCTGGACTCCACGACACTGGATATCCTAGTGTGGGGCCAGAAGCAATGTATGTGCCTGTATGTAAAATGTTATGTTGTTTATGTTTATGGTGAGGTGACGTGATAACACATTGAAGTGTATTAGACAAAATTATTATATTTATAAAATACAAGGCGTAAATGAATTAACGTAAATGAGAAACTACTTTGAAAAACATTCATTATGAAACCGATTTGATCAGAGCAACTTTATTTTTCACTTCTTCATACAAATCAGCTGACCCACTCAGGCTAAAATGTACTGGAAAGTGAAAAATAAGTTGCTCTGATCAAATCGGTTTCTTAGTAAAAGTTGCTCAGAATGATGTCTTTAACAAAGTAGTATCTCATTTTGCGTTAATTCATTTACAACTTGTTATTTTGCTAGAAACATAAAATTCGGATATCAACCAGCCTTTCTCATTCAACGTTTTCTGACTATTTCATGACGTACGTCTGACATATCATGACATTTGATCAACTACCTTGTTGTAAATTGATACAACAACACATTTCTTGTTGCAGGATTTCAATTTTCTTGGGGCCATATTAAAATGTGTCCTCCTTCAAATGTTTTTCTTTTCATCAATACACGCATAGTCATGAGCGTAGGGACATATCGTTATGCCGCAGTTGGGTTGGGTTTGTCAGAAAACTAATAGTCCCGTTGTCCACCACTTCCGAGTCCCCCACTTTTTTTTGACATCAAAATCTTAATAATATATAGTTTTTTTTAGTTGATGAAGTATTTATTTACATAATTACAGTATAGGTTAATTAAGTTTAAATTAATAAAAGATATTTAAGTAACTTTAACTATATTTAATTAAAAAATATTTTATTAACCATAAATGAAGAATTTCGATGTCAAAAAAAACTGGGGGACAACGGGACTACAGGCTAACAATGACGAGTAGTCTAACCACATGAAACCGAGTCGTAGCGAATTGGTGCTTAGCTACGGAAAGTTAAACTCCGTAACGATATCCTGCTATGCGCTACGAAATCTGTCGGCGTAGCAGATCACGAGATCGTAGCTTATTTGCTACGACGTCTCATGTTGATGCAACTGTGGCGGGGCGGTTATTTTTCAAATAGAGCAAATGTTTTTTATTTACTATCGTTATTCATAGAACAAGATAATAAAAATATTGTAAAAAATATAAGATATCGTAAAATTAAATGAACGTGGGCCTTTCAGTTAGATTTAAGTACCTGATTTAAAGAATCGGCTGCGACATACAAACACAAGATAAAAATATGTGTTACATTTACACGCCTAAACAAGATAATTAATAATGATACCTGGGGCATCAAAGACGCGGACGTCCTTTTTAAAACAATTTATTCCTCATGTCTCCAAAAGCATTCTATTAGTCGATGCATCTATTATTGCGGCAATGCAAACTCGTGTGTCAAAGGCACTCTGCGGCCGCGGACAGCCTCACTTGATTTGTGGCTTCGAGCAAACAAGACGGCGAGTGAGCGTCGGCAAACTGCCTCTCTGTCCGCCCACCATCGCGCTCTAGTATAGAGAAACACTCAATTAGCACTATTAATTGAACAATGGTGGTTGTGGCGGGCGGTGGTAATGCTGCTAGCGTCAAAGGAACCTTTGGCGTGGAGATAAGATAAGATAATGTATTGGTAATATTAACCACTCCACATGTATCATGTACATTGATTTAATTACATACACGTATGTATCTCGGTACACGTTCCGATATGTTTGAGATGTTCCGAGGCGGTTTGTTTAAAAAATTTAGTTTATTTTTTGTTATTATTTTATTTGTAGTTTTCAACAATACAATAGAGAATTGAACAATATACTCTGTGGGATTCTGGAACTTACTGACTCGAAGGGAAGGCCTAGAAGGAGATAAAGGGAAAACCTGGATAAACTCCTGCCAGTATGGAACGAAAAAGCTTCAGGTAGAGATGTGTGGGCTTGAAACGGTAAGACTTTTGCCCATCAGTGGGACACCGACAAAATATAATCCAAAAATATAATGATTGGATAAAGATACATTAACGCCCTCAGATATGCACTGTGGTAGACCTTTTTACGACTATAGTATCCGTAGAAAAGATTCATTAGGTATGCCATTTGAGTTCATCAGCGAAGATTAATTTAGACTTCAATATAACAGGAGTATTCTTTAGTGACGGCAATAAGTTTTAAACGGTGAATTAGAAGCAATCGTTTGACAATAGTAGTCCGGTCAATTTGTGCTTAAAAATAAGGGTAACCTACCTTTGCATAAATTCCCAGCAAGCTGAAAATTTGCATGAACGTTAGAGATTCCATTATAATGAAATTGTGAAAAGTGCCCATCGATCCCATCTGTACATTTTTTTATTCAATGTTAAAGTTCCAAAAATTTCAATTTTAATTTTATTTTAATTTTTCAGAGAAACTGTTAGTCTTATTAATAAGACTTGACTTTGACTTTGACTTTGACCTCTTTGACAATTGTCTATCAGCGGGGCAATTCTGGCGCTAGCGAGATCATGTCCATAATCGAAATATCGATTTTGAGATACCGAAATCTCGATCAAAAACAAGAAAAGGCTATTCTTATGACTAGCCTTTCAACCAACCGAGATATCTCGACCCGTTTTCGATCGAAATAAATATAAATCGAGATCGTTTCCAGGGTCGATCGGGGCCAGGACTATCAGGAGCACGATTCTCGCGCCTTCGTTATACGGATATAGAGACCTATATTGACAGATTCCCCTACAAAATCATTCGATATAGATGTAGATATCGTATATCGAATGCGCGAGAGTCAAAAAAATATCTACACTTTCTGATTACAAAAGTTATCCCAGAATCAACATTCTCCAAACTCTCTCAGAAATATTTGTTGAACTGTAACATAATTATTTGACTTTCTAATTATTTATAACCGACTTCAAAAAAGGAGAGGTTCTCAATTCTATACGTGTAGGTATGTAATATTATCAAAAATGCAAAATATTTACACATGTTAGTCTTGGCTTCCAAACGAGTTTACAAAATTTCATGGGTGTATGTATGTTTGTATGTATGTATGTATCTATATTTGTCTTCATGTTTCTCCGTAACCAAAAATCGGATTTTGACCATTCTTTTTTATTAACTTATATTTACTCCAACTTTCATTAAAATCCGTTCAGCCGTTCAGAAGTTATGTACTTAACAAGGAATAACGGACAAACGGGTGGACCTATTTTAATGCAGTTTTCTGTAAGTCGTAAAGAACTTTCCTGTGATCATTCTTAAAAAAGTTTTGTCAAAATCGGTTTAGCAGTTTTAATTACTGAAAAGGTAAGAAGGTAGGTTTTAACTCGAAAAATGAGCGGTGTTTGATCCTTTAGCAGTGAAGAAGTACTTAATTAAAGACTCTGACAGCGCCCATTAAGCCTTATGTTATTATAGTTACAAGTTTTTCTTTAGAACTAAAAATTACGATATAAATAATAATTTAAAAAAATTAAGTCGACTTCAAATGAACTCAAAAGTATGAAATAACGAAATTTTAACCACACTTACCAATTGAAATGTAGGTACAAAACTAATTTGGTGTCGTTCTTTTTTGTTTGTTTGAGGTAGGTGCCTAAAGTGCCTACTTAAAAATACTTACAGTTTCTGATTCTCAAGGCATGGCCCTCAAAAAAAAAAGAACGACACCAAATTAGTTTTGTACCTACATTTCAATTGGCGAGTGTGGTTTTTCGTTATTTCTTTAAATTTCACACATAAAAGACAAAACACCTTACCAGCTTACTTATACGTCGTCACAGATTCGTCTGTGACATTGCTGAATCAGGGCCATTTCATTGCCGTGGTACAGTCACATAACCACACAGCTGTAGGTACTTACTGTTAATTGCTTATTGCGTGCTATTAAGTGCTGTCTATTTAAATTGTTTTTTTTTGTTATTAATTTATGTGTGTGTACCATGTCCTTTGAATAAATGATTTATCTATCTATCTGTACACGACAGCAATACATAGTCGATTGTGAAACCACGGAACCACGATAACATAAGTAATTCCACTGCGGAACCCTATTTTAACGAAGGAATGTTGTTTACGTGTTGGGTACGCACACAAAAAATCGGTAGAATAATGTAGAACATTCTAGACTTCTATTGTTACTTGTTTACTCTAAGTTGTTGTTTATTTTAGGGGTGGAATTATCTAGAACCTAATTTGTCAGGTATAAATATCAAGTCGAGTTCCGGCGGTAGTTAGTTAATAAATATTTCTTTAAATTTCTAATAATATTTCTTAGTAAGTTCTCAATCAGTCAAATACAAGATACAAGACGCGAAACAGTAAAGTGCTTTAGTGAGTGTGTGTGATAGTGTCTCAGAACTTTGTCATAGTAATAAAGTCAGTGCTTTTCGTCATAATTATCAGTGTTTCACCATTTTCGGGGTTGAATTTTCAAAAACGCTGATACATGTGTCCATTAACTTATATAAAGATAGCAGTCAAACTTTGGACTCCCGTTTCACCCCCTCAGGGGGTGAATTTTGAACAAAACTCTCTTTATGTAGGTGCCTCTAGACCTTATAAGGAACCTACATGTCTTTTTATTTGATCCAGAAGTTTTGGCTCTGCGTTAAAAATTAAAGAATTTGTACAGACAACTTCATCCCCATTTTCACCGTTTTAGGGGTTGAATTTTCAAAAACGCTGATACACATTTCGATTAAATATCAATCGTCAGCCTAAATACAAAATTTGAAGATCGTTACTTCAAAACTGACGGACTTTCATACAAACTTTCACCCCCCATTTTACCCCCTTAGGGGTGGAATTTCCAAAAATCCCTCCTTAGTTCATGCCTACACCATGCAAGGTATCTATGTGCAAAATTTCAAGTCTCTGGCTCCAGCGGTTTGGGCCCTGCGTTGATCGTAGCCAGTCATTTTACGATTTTATATATACAGATAACGTACGGTATGGGGTAGTGCATGAAAAAGATCTCCGTGGTCTAGTGGTTCCACGCTCGTTTCTCACACAGGAGATGCGGGAACTTTGTTGCAGGTTCCTTACTGCATCGACGGTGTATGTATAGTTAGTTACGGACTGTTGCCAAAAAACGTGCTTGAACAATGTGACAATGTAAAGCGAACGGGGCAAAAAATAAAACTACAGCCCAATGCTCGCAGCATGGGTTCTCTGGATTGAGGCAACTTTAGCACAGTGATAGGTTAATTGGCATAACATTTGCATTTTACAAAGAATCGTGGCCAAATGGGTTAGCGGCACATTTCGTCGGGAGTTGCTGGGTTGCTAGGCGGGCGGGCAACGTCGCGCGGGGATTTCCCCCCTTGTTAGTTTATTTGTATTAGCATACTCAGTCACATCTATGGTCGTCACTCCATGTAATACTGAATGCAGTGATGGGTGTAGGTAGACAATTTGAATGAACTGTTGTAATCTAATAACTCAGTGCAGATAGAAACCGAGTATCGCACACTCTAGACACACTTTTACACTTAGTGTAGATGGTAATGATGGTGTACAGATTGACTTGGTTATTGATCGACTTGGTTTTACATAATATCTATTTTTTTACGGCACTGCAGTTTGTCCTGCGAGACTATGGTTGGCTTTTTTATATGCCGCACTCTGTATAAATGTTGTGTTGTACCTTTGTCGATTAGGTCGTATCTTTCTGACCAGGGATCTTCGCTTCGTACGAAGATTGATAGCCCAAAGTGTGTATGCATAAATTGCGAAATACACACATTTTAGAGTTACATACTTCCTTGAGCATAATAGCCCAGTCAGCAGGTATTTTTGCCCTACAAAAGGTGGAGTACATAATTCTCCCGCTTGCAACTTTGTAAATATTATTATTATTTAGTTATTTTCAGAAAGCATAGTTCCATAGTATTTTTAGCAAAAAATATGATTTCCTAGTCTATGTTAGTGACACCATAGAAATAAGATAAACATAAATAACTAATTAATCAAGCTAAGTACCTGTCACCACCTTTACCCAATGTTTCAAAATAGGTCCATCGACCCTGTCTGCTATAACAGTTAGGATAGCGTTGGTGCTGCCGCGCACTCTGTGCATTAACGACGCAACCCTTTTTCTTATTATTGCCATGAAACCCGTCGTCGGTGCGAGCTTCTGCTAACATGCCTGACGCACTACAAAATCGCGGCAACCCCAACAACATCCTAAATCCGTTATTGTACTGGACTCGAAGGACGTTTAAGGACTTTTGAGTATAGCTGACCCACAGGCTGCTCGTGTAAAAGGTTTGACAGTAAGCCTTAAACAAGGTAATTTTCACTTGCTGTGCGAGCAAATCTGCGCGCCAGCATGTTCACCACCGCCAACGCCCTCCGTTCTCTATCAATGTCCAGGTCGTCTCTCAGGTCATTGGTTACAATGTGCCCCAGATATTAAAAACTAGTAACACTAGATAGCACCTGACCGTACAATTTTAAAGGAGGCACATTACTGAGACGACTTTTTTGCCATCTTACGTAAGAGAGCAGCCTCTATTATGATTCGTGCTCGCGGCAGCTCAAAAGGGATCATCAGCACGTTGGCGGATAAGGTCGAAAGTCCCATGTTGAAGCACTGGGTAGATGTGCACTTAAACAGTACAAAAAAATAGTGTATGTGTGCTGTATAATGATTAATTTATTTAATTTTATTTTTTTGAGTCCACTGTCCTTATAAATAATTGTATAGGAAAATATGGATTTTTATCTGAAATAAATGAATAATAATAATAATTACTAGGGGACTTAGTTCCCTTCTTAAAAACCATTACTACAGTCTTTTTAACATTGTATCGTAAGCCATGGGTCCCAGCATATGACTGGCATGTACTTAAAAGATTTCTCAATCCTCTCACTGATGGACTCAGCAGCACCTTGTCATCGGCATAGCTTATGTTATTCACTCTTTTCCCACTAACATAGCAACCCGCATGCATGCTGCTGAGCCCAGCAATGAGATTATTAACATACAAGTTGAAAAGCTTTGGAGACGTGAGTCCCCCCTGTCTCACTCCGTATTCCAATCTGTACTTCTCAGAGTAAGCACTTCCCCACCTGACTCTGTTCTTCTGATGGCCATACCAATATTTAAGTATATTTATAGTTTCCATTGGTAGGTTTGGTTCTCGACACTTATCCCACAGGATATGACTTACAGAATAAATAAAATACAAAAAAGTTTTATTATGT
Organism: Argyresthia albistria; assembly: GCA_963457715.1. Lineage (NCBI taxonomy): Eukaryota > Metazoa > Arthropoda > Insecta > Lepidoptera > Argyresthiidae > Argyresthia > Argyresthia albistria. Next base: position 2,981,015 of record OY735261.1, on the reverse strand, counting down.
TTATTCTTCTCATAGACATTTATCACAAGCATTACCTATTCAAAAATCGTGAACTCTGACACTCGTGAATCGTGAAACTCGCGACCTACGGATTGTGAGCCTACATCAGAGTTAAGCTACCTCAACGATGTAGGTTGACATTTTGCATAATTATTGAATCGCCCGCCGCTGACAAAGGCTCCCGAAAATGGTGGGTCCCCAAGTGTCGAAGACATACTAATTAGAAATTGTGTTCGCAGCCAATTATTTGTGCAGTGACGAAAACATCCAACAACGTTCAACACACACTAGTTAAGCGAATATTAACAATATTTTCTGCCTACGCGTCTTCATTTAAAATAATATGTTGACATCGATTACAAGTATACAACTTTCCTTGCTTTTCTATTATTAGCATACAGGAAATAAATGGAGCCAAGTAGGTTGCGAACAAAAGAAACAGTCCCAGTGTTCTCCAAAAGTGTTGTCATTTGTATTCATAGCGCACAGTTATTCCAGATATTTTGGCCTTAAGTAGGTACTTAGTTGTGAGCTTCGTGGAATAATACGTCCATTTTTAGGGTTCCGATTCCGATCCCTATTAGTACGAAAAAAAGGAGCCCTTTTAGGATCACTTTGTGTTCCGTCTGTCTGTCTGTCTGTCAAGAGTTTTTTTTTGCGGGAACGCGTAGAGGTATTAAGCTAAAATTGATAGAACTGTGGAAAAATCTAACATCTAGGTCAACGCGTTCAAACGATACGACCGTTTATGCTTCTTCTTTTATTTCTTTTAATTCTTAGATTTTTACAGTACTCACAAGAGACTCAAAACCTGCAGGGTTCTTCACGTTGACCTAGAATCATGAAAGGCACAAAGCAAGGTCTTATAGCACATGTAAAGGTAAAAATCTGAAAACTGAAAGTTTCTGTCTATCTACAAAAATGTGTTATTTGGTTTACATTGACATTATATAGTTTTTTTTTATGAAGACAGGTGTATACATTTAAAAAAATGAATGAATGAATTTTACCTCGTAACTTTGTACTGTGTATGACTGGAGGGAGACCAGTCAGGATCGGTTGGAGTAGAAGAGGGGGAGAGGAAAAACTGCAAAATTACCGAAAATTTCTTGGTTTTTCCGGTACACCGCCGCTCGCACAGCACTTGGGAAATTGCAAATCTGGCATACATAGAAAAATCTGAACGACCATCAGGACCTTTGCAAGCACGACCTTTTTCTCATGTTCTCATTGACTGTACTATAAGGCGAGTCGCAAAAGAATCAAACAGTGCAGCGCTTTCCTAAAATTTAAATCCTTACCTTGAAGTTTCAAATTTCATCCTGAGCTTCGCTTCCGTCCCATCCAGGTTTAAGATCTAAGACGGGATATTGTTAAATTTATCTTTGGAGAGTAATGGAAAGGGAAATTTCTGTGTTTCGTTGATTTATGGTTATATCTTTTAATTCATTATTTACTCAGCCATGAAAGTCGGGTTTGGGTTTTTCTATTTAGAAAGGTAGGCGAGTACCAGCTTTGTTAATTGAATTTGCTGTGGTTCTTTGCGTGCTTAATTTTCCCTGATAAAAAGGCAATTTCAATATGAAAGGTTCGAGAACAGAGACCTGGCGCCCAATTCTATACGCAAATCGCATGGCGGTGGCTATAGCGAGCGCGCAGAATACCGATTTGTTTGTTGCCACGCGCGGCGAGTCTCGGCGCCCCGCGCCCCGCCGCCGACAAGCCAAAACGGCATTGTGCGCCCTCGCTATAAGTCTTAAGACATAAGACATAAGACCTTTATTCGTAATAGGTTAGTATTACATCTCATGTTGATTGTAATATTAGTACTAGGTATCTACTAAAGTAAAATAATTAATTCATAGGTAATATTTTAGAATAATATGGCAGTGACTATAGCGAGGGCGCACAATTCCAAAACCGACAGCAAATGCGACCAGCCAAAACCGGCTGTTTACAGCTTTGCACCCTCGCCATTGGTTTTGCCATTCCTTACGCGACTCTTGGCCCTGGTGAAATAAGAATGACCTCTTGGGACGCATTTCTTCTGCCCAACCTTTCACACTAAACCTTTCATGCCTCCGCGACAAGTCCCTGAAGTGACGGAGAGTATATCACGTATTTGCGTTTCATAGTCCAGTATTCCCTCGGAATGAAGCGGCGGGTGGTGTGAGGTTTATTGTTATGATATGACGTAGAGCACACGACACCACTTCAACGCTGTTCCCAGAACACGTTAGCTATATTTATTCCCACCCACTCAAAAAGTCTTCAAGCATGAAACGTTGTGAGAAAGTACTCACAAGCGTCCGTACATTTGAGCTACGAATAGCGTCTAATTCTGAGGTCTAATTGCAAGAACCTCTTTATGAGGTTTCAAGGCTTCTCTCAAAGTTCCGCTTCGGTAACCCTCCGCTGTGTGAGTTTGTTGCAATAAATGCTAACCTTTCTTATTTATAAACTTTAATAATAACTTTTTCTTGATAGCAGAAACCTCACATGAAGGAAACACGAATGATGACGTAACGGATAAAGTAAACGCTATATTATTTGTGCAAGCATCGTCTCCATGTGATGGGCTGCAGACCGCAAACTATAACCGCAAACTGCAAGCGACACTACTTGTCTCTATGAATTCCGAGCGCGGCAGCACTGCGTCCTGCCTGCAGTCGCATATAATTCATTCGCACCAGAGGCAGAGCAGCGGTGTCGCTAGCCGCCCCATAGCCGCAGTGTCGTCGCCTACTGTTGCAGTCTGCAGCCCATCTCGGAATTATACCTATGTCTTATGTCTTATCGCTTGAAGCATGGAAGAACAAATTGATAATCTGAGGTTAAAGCTTGTTTGAATAATTTTAAAGTGCAGCTGGAAGCTTCTTAATTAGCGCGACCGTTACGTCCAGTCTAGATAGAAGACGGATATTTTATGGTGCACTGTGCCGCGATAGTTAGATCGGGGGTTTGCGTGACACGTGTAATTGAATTGAGACCAACATCAAGTGAAATTATTCGTGCTGACACGGAACACTCCGATTACTACACGCACAACTCAACACTCGGTTTGTATTAAATTTCGTGTGATGAGCGTCTAGCCCCCCGCCCCCCGCACCTTGCTGCCCGCTGCCCGCTCTGACCTTTTCACAAAATGGGTATGTATACATACCCACTTTTATTACTTTCTTTTGTCATATTTCATGCCAAGTTTATGCCCTGCGGCGGCGTCTGTGGGTTACTGAACATTTTTTCGTTGTTCAGATGGAAGTCTGTTTCATTGCCAGTGGCTATGGGGTGGTAGGCGGAAGATTTGAGCTCATTTCGTTACTTTTTACATCAATAATAATCACAATGAAGGTTTTTGGAAGTGTACTTTTATCAGAATCGTTTGAAATATCGAAATATTAATGATATACACGGTGTAAATGAATTATACACAAAACAATTAGATGGGAGAGATTTTTTAAATATTTTTTCCTCAATAATTAACCTTGATCCATAAGTTCACTTTATGAAGATTCATATTGTATATTTGTCGTGCGGATTCACGATTAATAGTGCTTGAATTATGCCCCAATTCTCTTTACTGTCCGTTGTAGCTAGTTGTTGAAACCGATGACGTAGGTTAATAAATGCGTTACCAGCATGCTTTGTACTAGGGTACACACACAGTACATGCAATTTTCTTTTATTTTTTAACCGACTTCCCAAAGGAGGAGGTTTACAATTCGTCCGGATGTTTGTGTTTTTTTTTTTTATTTTTTTTTTTTTTTTTTTAATGTATGTTCCCCGATAGCGCCTAAACGGGTGGACCAATTTGGAAAATTATTTTTTTGTTTGAAAGGGTTTACCTTCCCATTGGTCCCATTGACACCAGGTCAGGATCTGATGATGGGATCCTGGAGAAATCGAGGGAACTCTTCAAATATTATAGGCAGACCTATAGTGATTTTTGTGTTTTGCATAATAACTCGTGCAAATGCACATGGTAAGCATAATATTGTGATGCGGAACTGCTGATGAAGACCACATATGGCCACCAGATCTGCTCAATACTAGGTACAAATACAATGCGTGGCTGACGGGCAGGCAACGCATAGCCGAAACCGGTGGACCTAGAGCCATGAAACTTTGTACAGGGGTTCCTTAGTAGCTTGGGGTAGCACTGATATGGGATTTGACAAAATTAATTCCCCAAGGGGGGGGGATAAGGGGTTACAATTTGTATTAAACTCAATCTAATCAAATAGGGTTTGTGGAAGTCGGTTTTTTCTAAAGTTTACTTTTTGTTTCAATTATCAGCTCAAACATTTTATTATGAATCGCTGGAGTGTAATCATATTTCAATTAGAATTTATTTACATTTGAATTTCATTAGCAAATACCAATTATATTCGTTTTATTTCTTTTGAAGTCAAGCTTCTGTTTTAGCTTTCATTTGATAGTAGATATAAAAAAGATATATATTTTTCATCATCATAATTACAATTAATCAAAAAAACAATGACAAACATCCACACAAAAACCGGTGGACATAGAACCATGAAACTTTGTACAGAGGTTCCTTAGTAGCGTGGGGTAGCATTGAGATGGGATTTGACAAAATTAAGCCCCCAAGGGGGGGGGGGATAAGGGGTTACAGTTTGTATTAAACTCAATCTAATCAAATAGGGTTTGTGGAAGTCGGTTTTTTCTAAAGTTTACTTTTTGTTTCAATTATTAAAATTTCATAACCTGAAACCAGGCTGAAAGAGTCATGTTGACTTATCAAGTAAAATTCGTTATTTTAATTGCTCTGAGGGCACGGCCGAGTAAAACGTAGTGTCGCTGCATAAGAGGGAGGTCACATCAACTTTAATGATTTTTTTTGCCACGCAACTCATTTGCCACGCACCACTGTTTAAAAGTTCTTTGAACACTATCCAGTCCTGTGATTCATGATTGAATATTGGTAAGGATCCAATTAGCGATAGGTTTGACATAGTGGCGGTTTATTTGCACGCTTAAGTATTTATTTTTGATCCTCGTCGCCACTGTTAACCCCCAAACTCGAGCCATTTTTTTTTTATAAAAAAATTTAAAAATACATTAAAATTAGTTTGACAGTGGGTACCAACGTCAAAAATTAGACATTCATTGATGTCTTGGTACCCACTGTCAAAATAATTTTAATGTCATTTTTTTTTATATAATTTTAATGTCAATATTGTTCCAAGGACTCTTTTGTCCTTACGCTACCGTGGGTGGTATGTGAGAAATGACAACACAATTATTAGAGAGAGAGGTCCGAGCGCGCTGACGCAGTCTAGCGCACTCGATAGCTATAGTTACATACGTTACAGTATGTACATTTAAAACATAAAAAAGTGTATAAAAAGTAAGTTTCACACTTAATAAATAAATAAATAAATAAAAATAAAAAAGCTTTTATTAATTCCTAATTTACATTATAAAAAATTAAATTAAATATATAGTCATAATTAAATTGTATATAATTGGATTTATTGAACGACCGTAAAAATAAAATTATATTATGCTTATTGTCATTTAAATTTATTTTTTATTAATTTAGGACCCCTCTACGGGTGAATGCCTCCTCCTATGATTTCCAGGTTCCTCTATCTTAGGCTACCTCCAGCTATTCGATGTTTGTCGTCGCTTTTATCTCGTCTGCCCAGCGCTCTTGTGGTCTACCTCTCTTCCTTTTATTCCCCGGGCTTGTGTAACTGTGGATTTTTCCGTCCATCTGTTGTCTTGTGTTCTTGCAAAGTGTCCGGCCCATCTCTGTTTTAAAGTTTGGGCGTATTGTAGAGCATATTTGATCTCTTTCTATTTAGTACTTTTTACCTTGTTACGCAATTTTAGTTTTAGCACGCTTCTTTCCATAGCTCTTTGGCATAGCTGTGTTTTGTTTCTAGTATTTCTGTTGAATATCCATGATTGACACGCGTATGTCAGACAAGGTAAAAGGCAAGAGTCCATCACCTTCTTCTTTAGTTTGATATGTAGATTTGATTTAAGAATTTATTCATAGTTCCAGAATTTGTTCCAAGTTAGAGTTATGCGCCTAGATATTACCCTTGAATTTCTGTCTTTCTTGAAATATGATATATTATTAATTGATATATTCTTCTGCATATTCAAGGGGTGTACCATCGATTACTAGCGGTATTTGAGTATAATTGGTCATTTCACACAGTTATATATCTGGGGGCGCGGTAGCGCCCCCAAGCCAAGTCGAGCAAAAAGCAAAACATACGGGCGCAGCAGTAACATCCTTTACAGGAAGCCATTCAGAGCATATTTGACCTACCTGTTACTCTGTTGTGGATAAAGATAGAAACCTGAATTCCCGGCGGCTAAAAGGCACCATGTCATAAGACATATTCTCAAAATTTCAATAAATTTGAACCAGTAGAGTTGAAGGTACAGCAATTCAAAGTTCCTCAATTTTGACACTCACTGACTCACTGATTCACGATCATGAAAACTCAAAAGGTTACTTATAGCGAACCCACGAGCTTAAAATTTTGAGCATGGTTAAAGTTTAGCCTGCAAAGCCAAGGAAAACTCAAACATTGCGCAACTTTAGCCCCAATTTCATAATATATTAATTATCAATAAGCTCAGTACACGACTACTTCGATTCATCGCTATTCCCCATTAGATGTCGCTAGTCGCTATGTGTATCTTGAATCGCGGTATGGTTTGGTTCCAGCTATGATTTAAATAAAGCGGTTACAATATTGTCTAATATCGCTATTCCCCATTAGATGTCGCTAGGTGTGCATTTCCTGAATCGCGGTATGGTTTGGTTTGAGGTAAAGTAAAAGTAAATGTTGCCCATTAATGTCCCCACCGAGGGGCACAGGCCTTTACTCGGATCCGAGTAAGATTGAGCCATATTCCACCACGCTGGGTCAGTGCGGGTTGGTGGAGGGGTTTTTACGACTACTACATACTACGAAGTAGTGATAGTAGCCGGGACCTACAGCTTAACGTGCCATCCGAAACACGGAGTGTCCGATAATGTACTTAAGACAAATTAATCATCTCATTGGTACATGGTCAGCACCGGGATTCGAACCTGCATCTCTTGCGTGAGAAGCAAGGTGAAACCCACTAGACCACGGAGCATGGTTTGAGGTATGATTTATATTTATATAATTCACCGCCCAGACTTGTCACAAATCGTAACATCAAAGCCACAGAGAAGAGCCCATAGAGATAGGGAGTGGGCTTTGAGAAAGTCGGTATCTAACGCACAAGAAATAGTACCCGAAAAGAAAAAAAGGAAAGTTACTTACAAAAAGAAATGAGATCCCAACAAAAACATGCATAGGCATATACAAAAACGCCAGTCTCGCAGCCTGCGCAGTTTATTCTACCGTAAAAAGTTGTGAGATCTAATTTTAAACCAAGTCGGTTAATTTAACCAGTATCTGTGTATGGTAGAATCTTTCCAACAACTTTATTATCGTATACTGTTAAGTACCTACCTAATTAGTTAACTAATAACATTTATAGTGATCGGATCAATATAAGACATCTTTATTTCTTCAATAATAATTAGAATATCTTGGCAATCGCGCTCAACTGACCACTCTATAGCACCCAGAGCACAAATGAATATTATTACTCAACACAACATATCTCTAAATAAAGATAAACTTAACTAATAAGAAAACAACGAATTATTTCGGAGCGAGAGCAATAGGTACATTACGTTGCATACACGGTCCTATAGTCGACAACTTTTCTACGTGCGATTGCCAAGTCATTCTAATTATTATTGAAGAAATAAAGATGTCTTATATTGATCCGATCACTATAAATGTTATTAGTTAACTAATTAGGTAGGTACTTAACAGTATACGATAATAAAGTTGTTGGAAAGATTCTACCATACACAGATACTGGTTAAATTAACCGACTTGGTTTAAAATTAGATCTCACAACTTTTTACGGTAGAATAAACTGCGCAGGCTGCGAGACTGGCGTTTTTGTATATGCCTATGCATGTTTTTGTTGGGATTGGTATTATACAGTGTGAATCTTCATAAATAATTGCACATATCGATAAGGGTTAAAGGGGATCAAATATTATCGAAAAAAAAAAAATTAAAAAAAACTTACCCCTCCAATTTTTTTATAGGCATTTAAAGTTTTTTTTCGCCGACTACCTACGTACCAACTGCAAAACACTTAGGAACTTAATACTCGTAACAAGATGGAAGGGTTTAAAGGGTTCAACATAACTGGATAGTGGTGGTAAAAGACAGGCGGTGCTGCCAGTGGGGGCTATTTGGGAGGTGTGAAAACCACTAAACTACAGGAACTAAAGGCACTAAACTGACAATCTTCAAATCCGACAGCTTTTGCGCGGTGGCCACAGATTCCATTTTCAAACACACCATTTTAATTGGTTTAGTTAGTATAGTTCGTGTCGCCTCCCAAATCGCAGGCAGTGTCAAATAGTCACAAAAAAGTGTTAACTGGTATTTTTCGAGCACTTTTTGAGTAAATGCCGTTTTTTACAAAATTTGGTTACCAAAATAAAATCATTTTATAATACGATATTATTTTACATCTTATTAGCTCTCAAAAAACACCAAAATCATGTTTGTAACTAAAATAATTTCACCTGTATAACGATATTACGTTCTGACAAAATCGCTTAGATATCTGGAAGTATCGCACGCCTATGAGTTTTTTTAGGGTTTTTCGAGTTGACCGTCTACTGACCGACTTTAAAAACGATAAAGCGTTCTTTAAACCTTTATGAAGATTCATACTGTATAACTGTATTATTATATTTTGTTCTGCAGTGTAGTTATGAAAGGATCGTATTGGATAAACGTGCGGGGCACGATATGCCAAAACGTACGTCATACATAAATAATAAAGCCGCAAAAGCCGCAATAATATCAAAACATCACGTATCTTTAGATCGAATCACGCTCTATCCGTAAACATCATTTAAAGGACGTATTCGTGCGTCATGTCCACTATCCTCCATCAGGTGCCACGCAAACGCAACTTCGCATCATCACAGGGGTGTCGGTCATTCAATCATCCTGAATGGAAGCTCGTGGAGATCAACTAAGGAATGAGATTGCATTGCATTGCACTCTTGCGATTGCAAGATTCTTGTTCATTAAAAGCTTTCTCTTAGTTTCACGACCATCATATATTTATTTAATTTTACATATCTCTGTTGGTTGGAAACTTATAATCGTGATTTAACGTACTTCTACTGCACCGATCTCGCTCAAACTTTGCCAAGTGCTAGGTTTTGGATGACAATACCTTCTTATGATACCATCGAGCTGGTCTGATGATGGAGTTCAAAGGCGGGAGCTGGAACCCTAAGATGCTTACTAGACTAGACCAATAAATTAATAAAAATTATTATGTACAATTCATATCATTTATTTTGACAGAAAAATCGGGTTTCATTCATGCTTGCTTCTCACGCGCAGATGAAGGCTACTATCGCCACTTGGCAGTATGTATCATAATACCCATCCATCAACTCAAACTGAGCCAGCGTGATGGAGTATGGCTCAATCTTACTCGTATCCGGTTAAAGGCCTGTGCCCCTCGGTGGGGACATTGATGGGCTAGATTTATTTATCTCACCTCATTAATCCACTGGAAGTAAGTAAGGTTAGGATTAATCTTAGTTCCGAAAAGTGAAAAAAGGGTATCACGGTCTTATTAAAAAAAAATAAGTAATTAACTTAGAAACATAATTTAGGTGCTATTTGAAAGCTAATGAGATGGAGAATAATATTTAGTCATATCTTAGTTCTTTTTGGGGACCAAATTTTGAATTAAACTGCAATTACTAAAAAAGTAGTCGATTTAACGACCACCCTTTCAATCCGAACCGAAGTTATATATATTTTTTTGCAATTGGTGCATGGTTCACGAAAATTTATAATCAAATGCCTGTAAAAAAATAGGGAGATATATTAGTTTATATGTTCAGTTTATGAAGAATCACACTATATTTGCTTGATAATGGTAGGTAGATCAGCGACAAGCTTTCAAGTAGACAAGTACCTAAACGATTATATTATTATTCCATCGCCAATACATATCCTTTCTTGTTTTATACTTTTTATTACATGAAAGCTTGTAACCTAAAATATCTTTTTTGTTTAATTTAATTTTAGTATCCTTCTTCTCTGTGTGAAGCAAAGAACCTGAGCACAGCGCAAGATTTATGTGCTCTGTCTCTGTGCTTACAGCCTCCTATGTTAGGATTAAAGTCTCTTCTGAAATTCCAGATTGGCTAAACTATTAAAAGTAGAGTAGTGAGACCAACTACTCATTATACAAATAAAACACGCAGGCAATGTAAAAATGTACATCATAACTGAAGCTGAATGATAACAAAGCCCCAAGCATTGTCCCAGCCCAAAGGCTAAGTGTCCTTGCCCAGCCTAGGATTAGTATTAATTGAAAATCAACTAAAAGTAACGAGACTGACTAGACCACGAAATAAGACGTCAACACTCTCATAAACGTGCAACGAATAGGCGCTGTGGGAATAAGAACAACTGTTTAACGTTCAGATCAGGTCCGAGGATAAATTCAGCGCTGAACTGAGGATAATTTAATCCTCCATTCATGGCGGCGGCGGTGCGAATTCGCGAGTGCGTACAGTAGAGGGCGCGGCGCCCCTCGCCCCGCTACCCTCCTACCCTGCCCACTCCGGAGCCTCCCCTCTATGACGTCAACAACCCACCCCCTCCGTCCGATTATAAATAGCCAGGCCGATAGCACGCTACAGGTTTGGGCCCTTCTATTGTTAAGTACCACTGTTAAAAAATCTTCAAACGACAGTGCCTCTAGACAAGACAAGGAGGTCATGTATCTATTTATAGATACATTTCAGTGTAGTTTTTGTACCATATGTCAATAAAAGTCGTTCGTCGATCTGTATAATAAGTAGGGCTATTTATTACGGGACGCCGCGCGCCGTCGTCGTCGCCCGCCGTATACGACACTACTGGCCATCATCATGGCCTCCTCCGAAACTCCGAACTGAGGAAAGAATTTTCCATTACTTGAGACCACCTCTAACACTTCTCTACCTTCGTAATTTCTTGATGGATTTGAGTTATTGATAACGCAATATGCTTGTTAGTTTGTACTTCAGACGCCTTAATACATGAAATTTCAATATTCCGACCCTTTAGCCTTCTTCATTGTCATGATTATTATTTATTTGTATGTATATCGGTCAGAAGACAGATTTCCTAAGCTCGTTTTCGTGTATCGTAACGTAAAATCAAAATAAGTCAATGCCTCCAGATCCATAGATTTTGATAATCTTTTGTAGTTATACAGAGAAAAATATGCTTTATCGATTGGTGTAAGTTTTATATGTGGAGGTTCTTGGACCACTTTTGCCCATTGTCCTTTGTATTTGTTTACAAGTTAGTTGACAGATCTACTGTAGGTTTACCAACCTAATAATTTGATGTTCAAAGTTTCAGTTGTTTGTTATAATAACCGGCCAAGTGCGAGTCGGACTCGCGCACGAAGGGTTCCGTGCCATTATCTATAAAAAACCGCAAAAAAAATGTATGGGAGCCCCCCCTAAATATTAATTTAATTTTAATTTAATTATTTATTTTTTAAGTAAATAATATACTCAATATATTGTGAACATTTTAAGCGTCTACCTGCTAATATCGAGCAAAAATGAGCAAAAAAAATCACGTTTGTTGTATGGGAGCCCCCCTTAATATTAAATTTCTTTTGATTTTTAGTATTTGTTGTTATAGCGGCAACAGAAATACATCATCTGTGAAAATTTCAACTGTCTAGCTACCACGGTTCATGAGACTGGTGACAGACGGACGGACGGACGGACGGACGGACGGACAGACGGACGGACGGACGGACGGACGGACGGACAGACGGACAGCGAAGTCTCAGTAATAGGGTCCCGTTTGGCACCCTTCGGGTACGGAACCCTAACAAGTGACACACACATCTAATATGAACAAATATGATTTGCTAGGTGACTGTAAACCAATAAATTAATCAAATCAATTCACAAAAATGTCTCAACAATATGATGCTGAACGGTTAGCTAACATATTTGAGAAGTAGGTAGCTAATGGTTTGGGAAGTTACTCTATTTTTTTACAACAAACGTGTCTTAGACTTATTTTGGAGTGAAATAATGTTGACTCCGAAATTGTTCTAGGACTGACTCTACTTGCGCAAGACAGAACTTTGCTCGCACTGAGATGTAGGAGACGGTGTTTAGCAATGCGCAGCTAATTTGTTTTTATTGCAAAACTTTTCACATTTGCGCAAACCTAGCTAGCCACTAACGCAAATATAGTTTCTATCTACATACCGACTGAGTATGCACCTAGAAGGGAAAGTACATGAATAAATCAGAATGAATGCTAACTCTTGACAGTCTTTGCTATCTTCAAGTGACACTACGAATACTTTTACAAGAAATACCTTTGTAAAAATATTTTGCAATAGGCATATATGTATTTTTGGATTGATGTGCTGGTGAAAGATTCTGCAGATATTGGAGGCTGCTCTAAAATCTGAAACAAATGATTACTGTAAAAAGACTCAACTGTAACGATGCATACCTACGTATATATCGTTGATCGTGAAGCATATTTACTGGACCTCCGTGATTCGATTTCCTGTTTTACATTTCTGCTTTACATCTCTGTTTACGGTAGGGATTAATCAAATTACACTCAGAACTGAGCGCAGGCACAAATTGTAATCCTCCACAAGCGGTAAGTAACAGAAAGCTTGGGATTAGTTGAGCACACTTGGTTTTCGGCTCTCGGTGGGCGGCGGCGGCGGTCCTACCCGCACCAGGGAGCACTTATCCAGTGGAGAGCGCGAGATAGATACATTTTCCTTTGAAACACAACTCACCAATTTAAAGGCGGCGCACACTGGTACCAATATGAAAGAAACTGAGAATAGGG
>OY735261.1:2881551-2967829 GCA_963457715.1 Argyresthia albistria | reverse complement strand
GCCAAAAAGTGTCATCTGAGGTCACAATAACTTACGTTTTTTATTTTCATTGGAATTTATACCTTATTTTCATTGTACTACTAGCTGACCCGGCAGACTTCGTACTGCCTCAATTTAATATGAACTTTATTGAATAGCAATAAACTTCAAATTGACTCTAGAAAACGATTGACTCTAGAAAACGTTTGTATGGGAAATAGAAAAGGGCTGTTTTTAGGGTTTTCCCGGAAATTATTCGTTTTTTTCTCGCCTTTTAAACCTTCCCTAGACCTCCACGAACATTTCAAGACTAAGATAAGATAAATCCGTTCAGCCGTTCTCGAGTTTTAGTGAGACTAACGAACAGCAATTCATTTTTATATATATAGATAGTGAAATTGTCAATCCTATTGCACCGGTATGAGAAAAGCATGAAAACTCGAAAATTACGCGATTTTTCAGTTATGAGACCTAACTCGATCGATTTTTTACCCCCAAATAGCCCTACATTGCAAATTTCATCGAAAACTACAGCGCCTTTTTCTAGAACTCAAAACATATATCGTTACATACAAATATCTACCTCTCGGCTTCGCCTCGCGGTCACCAATTTTACTTGTTTTGGTACACACAAATACAAACGACTTACTGTACCCTGCTCGCATGAATGCCAGCATCACGCACAAACCACCGTGGTTTATGTGATGTAAATGTAATTAATTAAGACGGTTACTTCCATTTGTTAAATATATAAAAAATAAAAAATAAATAGAAAAATATACATATATAAAAAATAAAAAATAAATTGGGGATACACGGGATACACTGCTGGCTCTGACAGTTGTCTCCGCTATGTCACAATGATGGTTTTGTCCATAGGATGCAAACTCTTTGGTTTCGCCACATAAAATGTAAATTTCACGCGCTTGAGATAGCTCTCATAGCTCACAGCTGTTTTAGGGTTCCGTACCCGAATAGTGCCAAACGGGACCCTATTACTGAGACTTTGCTGTCCGTCTGTCTGTCTGTCTGTCACCAGGCTGTATCTCATGAACCGTGGTAGCTAGACAGTTGAAATTTTCACATATAATGTATTTCTGTTGCCGCTATAACAAAAAATACTAAAAAACAAAATAAAATAAATATTAAGGGGGGCTCCCATACAACTAACGTGATTTTTTTGCGGTTTTTTCTAGATAATGGTTCGGAACCCTTCGTGCGCGAGTCCGACTCCCACTTGGCCGGTTATTTATTACCGACCTCAGGCTCATTAGTCATTAGACCCTCTTTAACGCAAACATCCCCAAACGATTACACTTAGGTAAGAGTCACTACATCGATATCAAATACTGTTGATACTCGTTGGCTGTCCACAATCTAAAATTGTCAAAGGTACGATTCACACCATTCAATATTGTGTGAGGCAACATCCACTCGGTCAGCATAGCAACCGAACGTGTCTACTAACCCGACGGACAGAGCCACTCTGTCCACTAGTCCGGGTTAATTTGCGTGGTAGTCGACAGACTCGACACTGTGGCACGCTCGTCCCGGACAGGATTTCCGGTCATCGTCAAGTGCCTATTATCCCCTGCCAGTGTGTGGGCGGGCTAGGTTGACAGGTTACACTGAGCAGCCAACTATTTTTCAACAGCTTTTTCAGCGTATATCCGAAACGACTTACGGCAAATGAAAGCTGACAAGGCGATGCGAAAATAACTTTACATTTTGGCTTTTTGCGAACAAGTATATTCATCATCATCAGTATCATCTTACGACAAAGCTACTGATTAAAATATGGATTTACCTACTATGCACTAAAAACAAAAAACAAAAAACTCTGTTTAACCGACTCCAAAAAAGGAGGAGGATCAATTCGTTTGAATTCTTTTATATGTTATTTACATCGAAACTGTTATTTATAATTTATGAACTTTTAAAAGTTTTTCTTTGATTGAAAGGATGACCCAATAGTTTGGTCCCATTTTTTTGGAAATCAGGGTTGGTACTGTAGGTTTCTACTGGGAAAAATACTGTGAAACATATTTTACCTACATGACATTATACATTCATGACTTTGTGGTGTTTTATAGTCTTTGTCACGAGATAAATTCTGGCTGTTAGGATCGTATTCGTTTATATTGAGTAATACGTTTGGAATTCACTGTGTCGACTTCACTGAGGCAGATTTCGTAGGCTTGGTGAGTTATGTTAAAATGGTTCTTACAAACGTTTGGTAGCCGGTAGTCCAAAAATAGGGTGGTATTGTTTGCATGTGAGTGAAATTTCATAATCTCTTTATTGCACACATACTTACAATAAAAATACAGGAAATATACTTAAAAAAATATTGCTCAATCCGATTCACTCCGCCCCCTGAGAAACCAGCAAAACAGCATAATCTCTTTTCTACGAAATTTCAAACTATGTTTTCTCAAGACCTAATATAAAATCCTTTGTTTTCTTTTGCAAAGCATAAAACGCCTGGAGGTTTATGTCGGTAAAGGTCAGTTGGTTACTGCTTTACTTCTTAGAGATTGGATAAAGCCACTTTACTCTTCTGACCTAGTACTAAAGGGACCCTAGAAGCAATATGACGAAGCCCCGGACGATATTTGTTTCGAAAGCAATCTCTTGGTAAATCCCAGACCAATTTTCAAGCGTTGCGCGTTACAGGCTTCCGAAATGTTTTACCATTTAACTGTACCGTTTTCTATTTAGATTTTTGCGGAAGTATCATTGAAAGTTCATTGCACTCGGTTCAACAAGTTACAAGAGGTTCTTGTTTAGTACTGAGCGCTACAGCACTCGCCATACCAACTCAATAAGCACTGCTCTGCGCGACCATTATAACTTGTAATAGGACTACGCTTTGTAACCACTACTTTACTTATTCACCTCGGACGAGGAACGGCCTGCGTGCCATAAACACAGGTTTATTTTTAACCTACCTATGTAAGCAGACACCTTATGTTTATAATTATATATTATAAATTATTGTAACTCATTTTTTCTTGAATAAATATTTTATTATTATTTTTAACTAACTAAACTAAAATACAGCAGGAAAGTGCAATACGTTTTATAAAATATAGTAAGAAATAATCAAGTTCCTTCGATACTTTCTCTATAAAAATAAAATACCATTTAAAATAATCTGATGAAATCAGAATACAAATAGAGATAAAATTATTAACTTGGATCGTGGAATGGGTTAAAACTTTAAATGTACAAGGAATTTCTTGGATTTGAAATGATTAACCACACCAAGGTCTGCGGTTGAGGCCTTGCGGGTTCTAATAAGGGTACAAGGTTGGGTCGTCAGCGTCACTGTCTAGAAAGAAACTTTAAACGTAACGTGGATGAAAATGTGACGACATCTCAATATTGTAACAATATAAACATGTGTCAACTAAGGTTATGTATTCCGCTATTTGTTTCAGTTTCAGGTTTAAGTTTTTATATGACTTCACCTTTCAGTCACAATCTGTATGAATGTTTTATTTGCCTCGCTTGTATGATGTAAAGTAGAATGCTTACCTCGGGTCGTAAGTATCTATTTCACCGTCGAACTGTATTCGCCCTACGACATATTCGACATATCAACGACATATTCGTGTAAAGTGCTTTTTAGCACTGAAATTAAATAACAGAAGTTCAATCAACAAAATGGAAGAACAGAACGACCGTAGATTTCATTGACTGTGGTGAGACGCACTAAGAATTGTATTTTCAGAGTTTCTACTTAGTTGTTTAGTATACTGTCTTGGGTATGAGGCCTCGTAAATCAGTCAGAAGCAACAGGTTCATTAAGCACATCCGGTTTACCGCCGCACTGTCCTCGTCTCGTGGTCCGATGCTACCTTCAAACACCAGTACTGCAGGAAACAAACAACTTTGTATGAGGGTGAATCTCATTCGTGTGACACAAAAAAATCGTGAAATCGACCCAAGATGCCCTGTCTGATAGGCCTATTCTGTCTAGACATGTTAATTTAACCACAGACGGTATAACGACATACCTATACACTTGTTGAGACATTATCATGCATATTAACTTGTTCGTTTTAAATAATTTCTTCTTTTTTTTTCTTATTCATTTCTTTTGTGGTTATAGCTATACATAAAAATAAGCTTTATGTTATCATATCAAAGTGATGATGATGATGTGGTCCGACGAATTTCGGACGCGGCGACCGCTTCAACTGCTGTCTGTAGATGCCGCTCGTGAGCTCGCATGTGGCATCAAACCTTTCTAGACATATGCACGGCTCGCGCATTAGGGCATGTGAGCACCCCATTATAAGTCTCCGCCTCCAAGTGGCGGAGATATGGGGTTTGAAAATTTAAAAGAAAACACTACAGCCCAAACGGCTCGCCGGATGTTAACAAATGAGGTGTCGTTGGATTTGTGGAGACCGTGAGAGTGACACAGACTTTATAATTTTAGTGAAAAATTGATAGGTTGTATTTTAGATCGCAAAATGTAGTTTACTAAGTTATTGGTGCGGCTACTTTTATACTCCATGTAGTTTGTATGTGTTATTGAAAGAAAAAACAGTCGGGTTATTTGTTTTTATAATAATTCCATCTGTTTATCCGATAAACTTCAAGTACGATGTGAGCGGTGAGGGGATAAAAAATAATGAAAAAAAAACTCTCATTCCAGGTGTCGCTCGCGAGGTCTACAGCTCACAGAGCCACTAGCTATAAAAATATTGTGCAGGTGTCCGGAAAGGGCATGTAAAATTAGCCGGTGTGCCACGACGGCCCTTGAAGTCACAATAGTATACGGCAGCGTTTCGTGAACAAAAGATGTCCTTTGGCAGGATTGAGCTGTAGGTCCAAAGGATGGATTTAAGAAGTGGACCAATTTTAGTATTATTATTTTTTGTTATCTAGGTGCTAACAGTTCATTGACTGCCGTGGCGTCGACGTCGTCGTACTGTCTAGTAGGTACCTAAACTAGGTGCTTTCCAAATGGAGACGCGCAAACCGTAAAACTCAATTTTACTAAGATGAACATCCACTACGCAAGCTATAAAACACATGCCGAGTCGACACACCGCATACACCTTGCCATTTGTATTCATTCATACACCTAAATTAGGATCAATTCGAAAATGTCACCTGTAAAGTATTGTCCCAAAAAATATCATAGGTACAGGGTACAGCGACACTCTAACTAAGGTTCTTCTGTCAAGCGTCAGAGGGTAGCAGCAAAATGGGTAGCTTTCCCTGAATGCGAGTTAGCTACCGCACAATTTGTCAATATTATTTATTAGGTAGAGCGATGGACTACAAACTTACTGTTTTTCATCACACACACACACACACAGCCCGTGAGAATTTGTGTAAAATCATGAACGTAGGTAGGTACACAGAAGGCGAGAGTAATGTTAATAATATCGAGCGAAGTATAGGTAGGCTGGTATTGTTTGTAAAAGTTGGATGTTCGGCCCGTTTCTGTTGACATTTCATTTGAATAAAGACCGTTTATTTGAAACTGATTATTTCGTGGATGTGAGTGTATTTGTGTGGATTTTACCACGTTTGATATATACTTTATTTATTTATTTAGTAATTTGGTTCACAAAACAAATAACAATCAAAATTACATTATTATAACATGCACAAAATATGGTTCTCTACTGCTCTCCAAAGCATGTGAACACAGTTAGCTACGTACGCGAGGAGGAACACGATAACAATATTAAAATACTAATACAATTAATTAAAATTATAGGAACGTGTATCAAATTAGAGAAATAATTATTCATAAATTAGTTAATTACAATATTCAATTAGATTCACATTAGACACATTAATTGCAATTAAGATAAGAAGAAATAAAAATATAATTTTTTAGAGTGACAACGAACAGAGGACAGATTTTTGGACTGATTCATTAAATGTGTAACGATTATTATCATAAATATCGATCTCATCACATACTTCAGTGGTTATTTTATGATATAACAGACACTTTCTAGATATATTAATTCTATGGACAGGCACACAGTTGGGCAATCTATTCTAATAAGAATCAAATTATCACAGACTTTATAGCAAACTGTGTACATTTAGAGAAATTGATCACTGACAACCTTGTATTGTCATAACAATGAAAAATAAACAAACATTTCTAGTTTTTATCTAAAACCACGTGTAGGAAATCATCTAGGTCAATTCACTCTACGCCCCGTGGTGAAAAGTGGATGAATAGAACTGGACGGGAGCGTTGGAACTGTGAGTATTAGAAACCCTACACACATCTACATACACCTTTAAAAATCATTTAGAAATAGCTACGTGCCTATTCCTCCTTTCCTACTTCAGATATCTTTTGTGCAGACTGTATCTTCAGATGCCCAAAAAACTCCCTGCACAAAATAAAAAGCGGGAAATGTAGATAATCTTAAAATCCAACATAATCGGCTGACTCCACTCCCGACTTTGCTCCGCGAGGTTTATCCTTTGAGTTAACTTTTGAATATTTGTATTTCGTTTTCTCGGTTCTGTGACTTGTTTCTTGGATATCTAGGTACTCACATCAAACATGGTCAGAGATGCTTGAATATTTATTGCGAGACATTTTTTGTTCTTTAGAGGTTTAATTATCGCTCTTTTCCTTGAAGACTTTATCAGGAGTATGATTCTCGAACATTCGATATACGGATATCGGAGTGATTTTGTATGGGTTATCACTCGATATTAGGTGTCGACATACGTATATCGAATGTGCAAGAATCAACAGTCCCCCAGTCTTGTCATTAGAGTGAGACTGCTTGTAATGAAATTGAGTACAACACTTCGCAGTGGTTTCTGTTGTGGATCTTGTTTTATCAGGAATGAGTAGAGATATCAAGCTAAAAATATTGATTGCTCGTCTGTTAGTGGTAGTTTATAAAAGTTATGAAAATTAAAACTAATATAAAACTACCCTAGTAACATAATATATTATAAATAAATAAAATATTTGTATAGAATCTGACAATAATATTATATTTACACTGACATAGACCATTATATAAATATAATTTATTCTAAGAACTTAATATAGGTAACTAATTTAATACGGGTTATAATACTATAGTGTCGTCCTCTCTCATATTGCTGTGCCTGAGCAAGGCCCATGATGTTGTAACTTCATATTATAACAGCTATGGAATGAATTAATAAACTATAACTATAACTAGTTCGGTCTATAACAAAACGACTTTTTTTGTGAACTTAGTGAAAGAACCCTGAATTTTTTACCACAGCTAGTACGTGTGCCTAGGTTTATATTTCGAAATTGGGCTATTTCTCTATGGAACGCGCTTCCCTGCGCCATCAGGTACAGTCCATCTTTCTTTATATTCAAGAATCGGTTGAAGGAGCATTATCTCTCTCTATCATAAATATAGAAGGTATTTTAATATGTATTAGTTTATTTATGTTAGGTTTATTTATTTTATTTTATGTACTATTCATGTACTTCTTTATGTAGTATATTCAGTAGATTAGTAATATTATGATTTATTTGTTTTATTTTTCTCTTACTTGCGCACATAGGCCTATTTTATTTTGCTGGAAGAGATCTCTCTTTAGAGATAAGCTTGCCTTTGTAAATTACTTCTCTGTATTTTCTGTTTTTTGTCTTTTATGTGCAATAAATATATACAAATTGAGGAAAGTCGGATTTGACCTAAGATATTCAAAGCTTTGAAAGGATATCGTTTGAAAAACTTTGGGACCTAGACGATGATCTGAAACATGCAGTAGGAACATCAGATGACATGGCAAGAGTGGCCCCGTGGGACCATCTCGTATCTATAGTCCAAAGTTGCAATTAAAGTTGGTATCCAAAGCCCTAAATGGGTCAATTTTTGAAATTTCGATTTTCACGTCAGTTCTGTGGCATTTTTTGTTTCTCGTAAAACATGGAAAATTAACATAGATTATGAAAGACCAAAGCCTTAAAAACTGAACTATCGATGAGGCGTCAAATAGAAGCTAATACTTTGGCTAAAATTTAACATCAAAAATATTTTTGCCACGGAAATGACGGCCATGCCAAATATATGCCACAGAACTGACGAAAGGTCTACTTTCCCATACATGGATATATTATTACGTATTTCTAGCAGTGATTGATCGATTATAAGACCACCATGTCAATTATTTATACTAATGCTGACATATATATTGATAAAATGAAATAATGAAATAAAATTAATTTTCTTTATAATTGTAGTTCTAGTTATCAACAAAAATTAACTCAAAACAAAAACCATTGTAACATTATGCATACATCTGATATGAACATGAATATTTTTAAATGAAACTATGTAATTAAATTATTTTTCTTCATAATTGTAGTAATTAACAAAAATCAACTCAAACAAAAATATTGAAACATTATCTATTATAGCGTTCATTATAAATCTGATATGAATAAATAATTATCAAAAAATATAACATACCTACAACACAACACTTATTCAAAAAAATAAACATTAACCCCATTACACAGCTTTGCAGGGTGAGTAAGTACGGGTGGTAGAGCGGATCAGACCATTTAGCTGTATATTGTGTAGCTCTGTCCTTCCGCCTGTATACAATACACCTTCGACTCGACAGTTTTTAATTAGTAAGGAATTATATATCACATCCAAGCCGGGATTCGAATCCGGGACTTCTCGAATGGTAGGGAGAGAAACAACATCTGGGGTGCTACGGCTGTGTGTGTGTTTACAATGTGTGAGAGCCAAGGATGAAGATAAATTAAACAAAAATCATCTTTTGATTCTTTTTTACACATCTGTATCATATTTCATAATTATTATATTCAGTGTTTGAATGAGCGCCTGCAAAACTTAAATAGGCAAAAATATAACATAAAGTAAGCCATACATTTTGATATAATTACCTCTGATAAATAATATAACAAAGTGGTGTAAAAATTAAGTGTTGAGTGAGACCCATCTGAGCTTCTGCCACTCCGTTTAGGAAAAGTTTTGTAAGGATTTCGTTTCATAAAACCTTTCAGTCATTTCCGTGGCACGACCGTCAGTTCTGTGGTAAAAATGACCACGGAAATGATGCCACAGAACTGACGGCAAAATAGTGTTTTGATCTCATTTATTAAACTACTGTCTGAATTACAAAAAATCATTTTAAAATTAGAGCTCCTTCATTATTGCCACCTAGAAAATGGAATGACATAATGCAAGTCGTATTATAAGTACTCAAAAAATGAGCCACGGAAATAACCCGACCGGCGTACCAAAGTACATCGCGTGAAAAACATACCTCTTTGACTGCCAAAAAGTTTATTCTCCACGTTCACTTCCTGTGAATTCGCACGCACAACTAACCTGTTTTAACATGCGTAAGCAACAGGACGCTAGTTTGTGCGCCTAATGAGATAACAATACTTATTGGGAGGCATGAGAAGCACGGTTCAGAGTGGGACAAACATGTCGCGACCTCTTGTTTAACAAAATACTATTATACGTAACTGCTTTTATTGTTTGAAGGTGTGCGTGGAGTGATATCCTTTCCGATTAGGTATAAATCGTTTTCATACTGTGTTCCTTCAGAAACTTATCGAAGCTTGTTTGACCCAAAACGCGCGGGAGACAAGCCTCCCAGCGCTCGTAATCGGTGATTTTCAACTTTCGTACGTGGATTTCTCAGGATTTAGGTATGCCTACACATAATGTTTTTAGTTTTAATATCATACTTGGGTGTCTAGAAAAACAATATAAAGTAAATTAGGAGTTTTCTTCAGTGGTTTTGTTCCTATAAGACGTGGACATCCAAAAAAGCCAAAAAAAATATTCACCCAAATGGGTATGACCCAACACTTTTTGGACCTGGAAGATGTTCTGGAGCATGCAGTGGGGATGAAATGAAGTATTGCGTAACAAAAGTTACTACGTGGTAAATACAAGAGATGGGACACATACTGATTCTATACTGAAAATCCATATTTTTTACAAATACGGACTGTTTTCGAAAGAAACCTGAAAAACTGAAAAAACAAAATTTTTAATTGACCCTCACGGGCCTCTCAGGTCGAATCCGACTTTCCTCAATTTCGAAATATGAACCTAGGCACACGTCTAGCTTTGGTAAAAAATCCGGCTTCTTTCACAAAGTGCACAAGCCATCCATCCATGCAGAAATCCAGTATGTGGTCTTGAGCTGTGAAAAATCAACATTCTGTGTTAACGCAATGAAACACAACGACCGTTTATGCTATATTTTTTGGATTTCGAAGTAATTACAATGGTCTCAAAACCTATAGGGTAGTTCCCGTTGACCTTTAATCATGAAATTTGGCAAAAGTAAAGGGAAAATTCTGAAAATTAAAAATTCTTCTTGTCTTTCTGGACAAATATATAATTTGCTTTACACGACGATGTAATAATCTACAAGTGCGATCAGAACCCTTGGTTGGCGATTCGTACTCGCACTTGCCGTTAATATCAGAAGAATACACGAAGGATAAAAGTAATTCTATAATAATTGGGTCGAACACCTAATTGTGAGATTTAGCCACGATTTAGCATACACACCTGCGTTTACCCTTCGTTGTCTGTCGTTTAGATAGACATTTGATAGGCTGCTTCTAAAGCTACATTAAGACAAAAGGTACATCAACCTGCCACGTCTCGCCTCCGACTCTATTTCCATTTCCGCCTATCAATCACTGCACAGGTTTAGATGGCCCGGCAATACAAGCAATTCTCTCGAATACAAGAAATCCAATATTCTATTCGATATTCGCCGTCAATATAATCCACAAAGTTTAAAAACTGACTTTGAAACCTAATACTCAATCCACCCTGCTCGCGTTACGAATGTCGTCTAAAATCATGAATGAATGAAAACTTGGTTTGCTAGAAGAGATCACTATTTAGAGATAAGCTCGCCAATCTCACAGAAAGGCAAAAATACGCAATTTTGTTTACCTAATAATACGTTATGATTATGACATTTTATATACTTTACAGATATTTTAATCTAGTCATCTAACTAATGGACCGATTCCTGATTTTCAAAAATGATACCAATGTCACCCTTTCAAGCAAAAAAAATATTTTTGAAATCGGTTCATAATAAGTAAGTTTCGATGTAACAAACATTAAAAATAATAATGATAAAAAAAAAAAAAAAACATACATCAAATTGAGAACACCCTCCTTTTTTGAACAGTTAAATAGTTTGTGTAGACTTAATAAATAAAAGGAGATCATTCACGGTCCATACATTGATGGGCCAAAAGTAAAAGTGCCGGCCAGAAAATAAAGTTTAATATTCGGATAGAACGTCGATAGAAAACACAAATCCTATATTTTTCGAGGGTGAAATAGCTACTTACACCCCGAGGTAATAATATAATACTTTACATCACTCGAGCGAGGTAAATTAAACGGAAAGACTGAGTACGGAACGATGCAGTGCAGGACACTGCAGGACCGTAGAACCATAAACATATACATAACCCAAATCTCACAACACTGTCGAATTTACGTATACTTATCAGATTTGAATACATAATCGTCAATTATAGTTGTAAGTTTTAGGACTACGGGAAAATTTAGGGTGTCAAAACACGCGTATTGAATTCTATTTGGATAATTTGAAAAGTTAAATACTTTTGGAGAAAATTAAAAAACGCCACGATTTTTTTATATTTTTTATTTTATAGAATACATAAAATGTATAAACATTTTTTTTTTTATTTTGTCTAAAAATTTAAAAATAAAAACGTTATGATTTTTTTTGAACTCCCGGACATGGTCGGAGTATGGAACGATCGCCGCAGTATGGAAAGAAAGATCCCGGACAGGATTTACGCACGTCTAGTCAAATAACCGGCCAAGTGCGAGTCGGACAGTTCCGTACCATTATCTATAAAAAACCGCAAAAAAATAATGTATGGGAGCCCCCGTAAATATTAATTTAATTATTTATTTTTTAAGTAAATAATATACTCAATATATTGTGAACATTTTAAGCGTCTACCTGCTACCATTATCAATATCGAGCAAAAATGAGCAAAAAAAATCACGTTTGTTGTATGGGAGCCCCCCTTAATATTAAATTTCTTTTGATTTTTAGTATTTGTTGTTATAGCGGCAACAGAAATACATCATCTGTGAAAATTTCAACTGTCTAGCTACCACGGTTCATGAGATACATGCCTGGTGACAGACAGACGGACGGACGGACGGACAGACAGCGAAGTCTCAGTAAAAGGGTCCCGTTTGGCACCCTTCGGCTACGGAACCCTAAAAACGACTAAACGCGATTTCCCTAACAATTTATGAAAAAAGAACTGAGTCATACGTATCGCCACACTGTCAAGCATAGTGAGTGGTAGTCTGTGGTAGGTTCTTTGTCATGACATGAACCATTTAAACCTATGGGTGTGTAATATGTTTGAAAATGGAACGATTTCTAGTTTTCATTGCCCGGCTTCGGAAACGCGAACTTTCAAGGACTGTTTTGACAGCTGCAAAACCTCTTTTCTGAGCTCGGATGATGTAAAATAAATTTAATCACATGATTGTAATGAATGACGTCATCGTCATGAGTTCAAGAAGACCACCAAAACTATTAGCGACATCTCTCCTCAACCGGCTACAACAGAGCTACGCTCGTAGCAAGTTTCGTAGCAGCGTAGCACTTACCAATTACAATTTAATGTCAAAATCAATGCTCGCAATTATGGAGAAACGTCATTATGTCGCGAAATTTGACATTTATATGCGCGACTGAGGTGAGTGGCGTGCCTCTGGTCGCCCCGCAGAGACCGCGACACGAGACCGCGACAGGCACTTGCCCTTAGGCTTTATATGGGTGCCATCTCGCGTCGCTCTCGGTCTCGGCCTTCTGTCGCGATCGCGGCGCGAACCGCGGTCTGAGTACCATTCCACGACCTCAGGGCAACAGGTGAGGCGAGGGGCGGGGCGCATGCGTCGAGCTCAAGTCGATACCGCACCCCGCGCTCCGCGGCCCGCCCCGCCGCCCGCCGCCCCTGGGGCCCTGCTCATTCACACCATCACCAGTACCTGCACTATAATATAAAGTACAAACACGCGAAACGTCATCCATCACACACGAACACAATCAACTAAAAGGCAAACATGTGCTGAATTAAGAAGGCCATTTTCTGGTCTTTGAGCGGTTTGATCAAATTGTTATAATGCCAAAATATGGTTTATTTATAACCTGAGTACTTGTATATTCCTTTAAGTACTTATTTTGTGTCAGCAATATAAATAAGTTTGTGTAGTGTTCTGTATTTCTCTTGGTGGCAAAAGCAAATATTTTTTCAAACACGCTTACAGCTTCCGCCGTCTTTAAAACTTATGAGAAAATAATATGGAAAATGAAACTTTTTTATTTTATCTCGAGTAAAAAAATTCTCGCCTGTCTTGCGATAATCAAGTTCGGAATAATAATAAACTTTTAAGTACTTTGAAACTCAATCCTCCATTAGATTAGATACGGACCATTTGAAGATTAAAATTTCACTTACTTATTCAATTAAGTTAAAATTGAGTAAAGATAACTTCACACTTAGAAAATAAACCAATCAACCCACCTTAAGATTTAGTTCGCCTATCTTTATCAGAAAAATATCGGCTTAGAACCTAATTGTAAAATTAATGTATTTTTCGAGCGCAAAGAATATAATTATAGTTAGTAGTTTAAAAAAATAAAAACGAGATCAAGAGGTCTTATCAAGTCGAATTAAATGAGCCCAAAGTGAGATGGCTCCATCATCAGGTTATGTTAATGAAAAAATAGAATTTGTCATCATAACTGATTGAAAAACTCGATGAGTTTTAAAGCATCTTAGGGTTCCCTCTGCCACCTTCGAGCTCCATCATCAGACCTGCTCGATGATACCATAAAATTGCATTGTCATCTGAACTACATATAGTACCAAGTTTCATAGTGATAGTAAGTTCTAGAAGTGGGCGAAATTTATATTCCTAGATTTGCTGCATGATCTTATTTAGTCACAACACGACCTAATAAAAGGGGTGTTAATAAAAGAGAAGCCCTGGTGAGGCAAATAGATCATAAAGTAAAATGACAGAAAAATCCATCACATGGAGCTTACTCGGGTTGTATAAGTCACTGTTATTGAATCCAGCCAAAATATAAACAGGCAAAACAACTCAAATCGGATCCATTGAAAATAGATACTCAATTCGAATTTCTATCCAAATACAAAATGCCTTCAAATTGGACGACGTGATAACCAATTTGGCAATGAACGTCTTCTCTTCCTAGTGGCAATTTAGCTGAATTTGCTTATTCATGAGTCGGCAGACAGACCACGAGCGCCTTACCCAGTGGGAGGACCGCCCTTTGATTAAAATACTCGCCCGACTCATTAGACAAATGCGGTATGATGAAAGACAAGAAATACTTTAGTATCCATCGTTAATGAACATCTAAACCAAAGGCCCTGTGTAGCACAACCACAGATTAATAAAGATTATACATATATGTCATCCGAAATGAAGATCTCATCGAGTGGTGTCATATCTCCACACAAACCAGTGGTCAGTAGTTTCCGAGATATGAAATCTAAGCCAATGGCAGCTCCTTATATTAATTTATCAATATGGGTATGGTCCGAGTCGCAGCGCAGGCGCAACGGAGCCGCGACGCTCGCTCGTGTGGCAAACACTGCGTTAAAATCCTTGCGCTGCGTGCGACGACGACGGAGCTGCGACGCTCGTGTGGTGCTCTTAAGTAATTACTAAGTAGCAATTTTCCAATTATTACTAAGTAAATTGTATTGTTATGAGTATTGTACAAGCTTTGCAAGAATATGTTTATTGAGTGATATAAAATATAATATTCCTAAACGAATTTGGCGAAGTTAAATGTACTACACTATGTATTCGTAGACTCGTGTTGGGGATTCGTGAAGAAAGTAATTATTAAGTTTGGAAACTTAATAATGAAGGCACATATAGGTATATTAATGTAGCTCTTGGAAATTATCAACAAAAGTCGAAGTTTGCAAACTAGGAATAAGTGTAGGTCAGGTCTTGCAATATATTTTGAAAATACCAGAGACATTTCATATTATGACTTCTAAAATAAATATAATACGTATATGATAGAATATTTCTTTTCACTTCTCATGCTCGTAAAGTTCGTCTTTATGTCGGGTATAGCCAGCATAAAATCAAATTTTATGTTCTAGAGCATAAAGTAAAATCTTCGTCTAAATCTCAGACTCTGACAAAGGTCGTCAGGTAAACAGACACATACACCTATGCTAAGTGCCACTGCCGGCAGCCAGAGCCGGCTGCGGAGGCACGTCCAAAAAAAAAGTTTAATGGCGGGAAGTCCTTATTTTTTCTCAGAAATTTCAATTTGCAATTATTTCATAATATTTACTTTTTTGCAATATTTCTGTTTAATTTCCTCACAATCGAAGTGAAAAGCAGAGTGTATAACTCGTACATAAAACCCATTCGCCTGCGGCTCGGGTGGATATATACGTCTCGGGTATATTGGTGCGTTTTATGCCCTTGTTGTACAATCTACTATAATTGTTTCAATAATCTCAAGACTTTCAATATGGTTTGTTTATTTTATCGCTTCAGTCGCGAAACGTAACTATATACGCGTAAGGGGGGGGGGGTTAGCAAAGTGTTTTCTGCTGACGTGAGCTGCATGCCTTCGTATACGATAGAAAAATCATTTTGCTTTATGTCCTTGTCTACAGTAAATTGCACTATCCTGTGTGTCTTCACTCTGATAATAGTGTTGTGAGCCAACATTGCTGCGGAGCCATTTAGTACCTTTAGCACCCCTGCTGCTATAAATTAGAGGATTCACTGCACGCGACCACTTGTTACTGAAACCTTCAGCTCACAGATAGCACCGGAGACCGGTGTGCTTCAGATAATCGGGATATGTATACCGGTTGAATTTTAATTAGTTAGGTACCTACCTGAACAAATGGGTGATGATTGTGAACTTTATTATGAACAACGTGCCTAGTGGAAATAATGAACGATAATTTAGAAGGGAAAACTGCATGAAGTACCGAATTACTCAATAGGCAGTCATTTTAATAATTACCCATGCATACTATCTTATAATTGAACATAGATCTGCTATCAAACCTTTAAAAGAAAATTCATCAACCGTCTTAGATAAAAAAGTGTTTTTATATTGCTTAAATTGTGTTTCATTTCGTGTTTACCCAAAAATGCCGCTCACTGGGACTTCTATAAGAATGCAAATTCTGAGTAAAATGGACAGTGACTTATGTATAGATGCTACCTATAGATACAGGGCTGTTGTGTCAACACAAAGGACTTTGTATTGTGTTGTGATCGAGGGAAGGGGGCTTTAAGTCTGTTCTCTAAGGGAAAATCATTGTAGGTAAAATGTTGAAACAAAAATACAATTCCATAATAATTACATAAAATTTTGCAGATTACGAGACAAGCAATGATGACTATTTCATATACATATATAAGAACATTTTAAGATACCATACTTTATACTTTATTGCACAAAAAACAGAATACAGACACTTAATAATGAAAAAAACATGTACAAGGGCGAGCTTATCTCTAATAAGAGATCTCTTCCAGCAAACCTAGGATGGACAGGATTAATTAACAAAAGATAGACCTACATATGTGCACAACGATAAATATTAAATTAATAGACTACTTACTAATAAGTACATACATACATAAAAACCATACATAATATTTTAAAAAATGAAATATATATATATATATATATATATATGTATAAAATACATAAATAATGTAAACTTAAATATATTAAGGTAGAGAAAGATAGTGTTCTTTTAAGCGATTTTTAAAAATGTTGAGTGAAGGACTGTCCCTGATAGCACTGGGAAGATTGTTCCAGAGACTGATAGCACGAAGTCGGAACCCATGTTCATAAGTGGCTGTGTTGTGTTGCGGAGTTATAAGCATTGACCGAGTGTGAGATCTCCTGGGCCTATCTGAAGACTGAAATTCAAACCGATCTCGTAAGAAGCAAGGGTAGCGTGGATTAAATAAGATGTTAAAGAGGCAAATTAGGATGTGGAAATCCCGACGAAGACGGATAGGTAGCCACTTCAGCTCCCTGCGATACTCCGAGACATGGTCATACTTGCGCAGACCGAAGACAAACCGAATCCCGAGATTTTGAAGTCGCTCGAGTTTGTTCAGTTGTTCTTCGTTAGCGCTGACCCAACAGACATCAGCGTAATCGATAAGGGGTAGGAGAAGAGACTGGGCGAGCGTAATTTTTGTCTGACGAGGCAAAAAGTTTTGGAGTCGCCTGAGGGAGTGAAAAGTGGCGAAGACACGCCTACTGACTTCG
Source organism: Argyresthia albistria (assembly GCA_963457715.1). Classification (NCBI taxonomy): domain Eukaryota; kingdom Metazoa; phylum Arthropoda; class Insecta; order Lepidoptera; family Argyresthiidae; genus Argyresthia; species Argyresthia albistria. The sequence goes on along the minus strand of OY735261.1, from coordinate 2,950,459 downwards.
CCTACATGCGCTGACCAGGACAGTTGGTTGTCAAAGAAAACACCTAAGTTCTTGGCCTTAGTACTGTATGCGATAATGTTTCCATCGTAGGTTACAGGATCAATGGACATATGCTGTAATAGGTTAAGAGAGTACTTGTAAGAGAGTGTAATACCATGTGACTAAACTAAAACAAAAACGTCGTTGTGATACGAAAATCGTAATTTAAAAACCACTCTCATTTTACTTTCGCTATTTGAATTTTATGGAGACAATACGCTGAAAATTCTTACAGTGAAACAAATAGTCTTGAGTTATATCGCTCTGGTAGCATAATTCTGTTTAAAGTGCACAATAGTTTATTTCAGGTTATTACAAGAGCGTCCCACTTTCATTTCCTTTTCCTCTACTAAATAAAATGATATTATCAACTGAGCGTAGTGCAACCGCTTAGATTTTATCCACAATAATGCTGGCTTTATTTTTAACAAGTTTTGAATTGAGAAGGTTGTTGTGAATCATTCCTAGGTCTGATGAGCTTAATAATAAACGGTCAAGAGGGCACGCGCACCAAAGGTTCCGATTACGTTGTAAATTGTTACCTCTGTGTAATTGGGTTTTTTTCTACATAAAAATTATGATGTCGTTCTTGTAAACCAAATTTACAGTTTTCATATATTTCCCTTTACTTTTGCTATAGGATCTTGCTTATGTACACTTCTGGGGCAGATTTTTAGCCAAGTCCTTTCATCTTGATATAAAAAGGTCTTGACAAACGGAAAGACAGACAGACAGACAGACAGACGGAGAGCTGATAGACAGACAGACAACGAAGTAATTCTATAAGGGTTCCTTGACCCTAGAAGTGGGCAACAGTTCATTTTTTGCCAAACCGTATGGAAAATGATGTAAGACGTGTGGTTTCGGTAAGTTAGACGGTACACTTGACAAAGTTAGCTTTCCTGATTCGTACACAGAGGGAACCCGCAAGCTACAAGCTACTATAGTGAACAGCCTACTACTACGCCATAGAGGACGAACAAATGTCATTCTGTTTTTTAGGGAAATTTCAGAAATCCCGTAATATTTTTATATTGGAATAACTCTATTAAGAACACATATCTCGAAATGGTTTTCTCAGTTTGGTTTCCTTGAAAGTAGCCCATTTGCACCCAAACAAGACGATATTGAAAACCGTAGAAGTCATTTCATTTAGTGCCGGTCTTTCCATCCTCAGATCATCCATCATCAGCGTTTATCTGTCTGACTCTATGAGGAATTTGACATTTCATAGGTACTTTAAATGTCAAATAAAGTTTACCGACTGTTTATCAGTCTCAGAATCAGAAAGACTGGGCAGTGAGAAAACAAAAATTTACATAATTCGCACCAATGCTAGAATTCATGTTTGCGGAACAAGAATTGTTTTATAACAATTTGTTACTCGGTGTGCGGTGAGCACAGGCACACAATTTGCTTCGTTTCATTCAGAAATGGGATTTTACGTTCGCGGACAAGTGAGGTTGCGTTGCGGTATTTCCTATTTCTGCTCAAAAGTTTACATAGTGTAGTCAGAGAGTGCTTGTACCGTTGATGGTAATATATTTTTGTGTACTGCGCAATGTAAATAATCTCCCAGAGTGAAACTGAAGTTTTACAAATTAGTACAATCCGCCGTACAATTAGGTATAGTACCCAGCTGTGCATTTGATGTCGTTAATCATTTGTTAGGGCGTATTCAGGTAGAACACTGGCTACCAGCGCCGACTGCCAGCGCTTATCGGCGCCGGTCAGCGCAGGCAAAAGCTACATAAAAAAGCACGCAGAAACTGACTGGCGCAGTCTCTCTGCGTAGCACGCAAGATACATAATAGCCTATATACAAGCGCAGGTCAGCGCGTATCGGAGCTGGGCGCTGCTTATCGCCGCTGGTCGGCGCTGGTTCGGCACGAAGTATAGACTGCCTGCGCCGACACCTGCGCGGACCGGCGGCGGCTCCGATAGCGCTGGCAGTCGGCGCTGGTGGCCAGCGTTCTACCTGAATACGCCCTTATTCTCTGATTTCGGCTCTACCTTTGAAGATGACGAATCGTTTCCGCTGGAATAATATAATATTATTATACGCGCTGTAATTTTTCATATAGGTAATTACTTTAATTTAATCCATCTGTTATTCATTTGCAAAAGTTTTATATTAATTTATTCACCTACGAGTTGGTAGTAAATGCATAAAAGTGGCCAAGTGCAAGTCGGACTCGCCTATGAAGGGTTCCGTAGTAGTATCATCATAATACAGCTGATACACCTCGCCCAAATATTATTATCATTCTTCACTAGCAAATAATTACTTTGTTTGTCACAGTGTTTGTATGAATGACAAAGTAATCTGTGCGGTTTTTAACAAATATGTTTTGTATCTTAAAAACTACTTATTTTATTTTGTTCAAACCAATTTTCGTTGAAAGTTTGTATTGAGATTTGAGATACACTTACTTTAAAAGTTTAAAAGGGAGTTACACAATTTATTCCACTTTGGAAGGGTCTGTCTTTAGCGATTTACTTTGAGGACAAATAGTTTTAGGAACCTCAACGTAATTTTTATAGACCTATCTATAGACTATATAGGTTTGATGAAAAAAAAATATTTTTGTTGTCAGTTCCGTGTATGGGAAGCCTCCCTTAATTTTTTTTATTTTTTTGTATAAACATCGTAAGTTTGAACTGTGTAGTCTTGATAGTTTCAGAATAAAGTTGCTGTGACATTCGGACATACAGAACGATAGACGGACAGACGGACAGACGGACAGACGGACTGACGGACAGACGGACAGACGGACAGACGGACAGACGGACAGACGGACAGACGGACAGACGGACAGACGGACAGGCGGACAGGCGGACAGGCGGACAGGCGGACAGACGGACAGACGGACAGACGGACAGACGGACAGACGGACAGACGGACAGACGGACAGACGGACAGACGGACAGACGGACAGACGGACAGACGGACAGACGGACAGACGGACAGACGGACAGACGGACAGACGGACAGACGGACAGACGGACAGACGGACAGACGGACAGACGGACAGACGGACAGACGGACAGACGGACAGACGGACAGACGGACAGACGGACTGATGGACAGACGGACAGATGGACAGACAGACTTGACGAAACTATAAGGGTTCCTTGTTTCTCTACGGAACACTAAAAAGCAACTCTATTTGAAAGACTGTTGTTAATTCCTACTAATCATTACAAATTACAATACATTTAATACAACCTGATGTAAAAAATACAACAATTAATTACAACCTGATGTAAAAATTCAAATTAAAATGTCAAAAATCCACATTAGTCTCGTCACAGAAAAATACACAACACAAGAAATAAAATAAATATTCAAAAATAAAATATTTACACGAACAAACCGCCCAAAGTATCCCCCGGGCCGGTAAAAAGGTACCCATAAAACTACTGTACCTGTACACACTGTACAGCGAGACGATGACGTTCCGGAACGTCATTTTTCCGTTATAGGTTTTGAATTTTATTACGAAGGCATGAGGTTCAAAATCGCGATGCAACAAATGTATCGTAGGGATAAGTTTGAGTTTCATATTTTGATCTACCTGAGATTTAGGTCTCCACAGTCCTTGCACAGCCCGACAACTGTGTTCGGAGCTCTGATTTAAACCTTGCTATAAAAGGTCTATCAGGTGACACGTACGGCAATAAAAAGAAAACCAATGTGTACACTATGAAGGCCAGAGTGAAAACTAAAACTATGCTAGGACCTAGTCCAAAAATAAAACCATCAATAGGGACTTCCTAAGATGGTTTCAAGAATAAACTCAAACGAAACTAGTAAGAACAGAGCGTTGACATAAAATAGAAGGCTTTCATCGAAACAAAATAAGCGCAATGTTTTCAAAATGCACAAATTACACTGTGAGAACGTTGGGTGTATTTTGTGTGAATACGTCTGTGTAGTGTTGGACATACAAGGGTCGTGCTCAAGCCACTCATTTGTCTCCTACGCACTTGGTGTTGTACTCGTATCTTTGAATATATGTGACGGACCTGTGTCTGGTTTCCAAGATACAGTGTATCCTATTGTGTAGTCACAAGCAATGTCTATGCCCGTATTCAAATGTAATAGTGCTGTTGAATGCACCTGGAAAAAACCAAAACGAGTTATGTGTATATTTATGAACCGTAACAATATACTGTGTAGCAAAGCGACAAACTTTTCGTTGGTTTTATTTTCCTTGAGATGATATTTCATTAATTATCAGCTTGGTTTTCTACTGTTTTCTACTTATCTCCAAAAATCTCCGTACAATACTAACGTTTTGTTATTGTTAAATAATCACCAGCTATAAATAAAAAATACAAACACTTACCCTAAGGACTACTCAAACTGTCAATACATCTAGGAGTAAAGAGAAGATCACATTGGGGGCTATTCTTGAGGTGTCAAAACCAGTAAACTAGAGGAACTAAAGGCACTGAACTGACAACCTCCAAATCCGACAGCTCTTGCGCGGTGGCCACAGATTCCATTTTCAAACACACCATTTTAATTAGTTTAGTTATTAGTATAATTCGTGTCGCCTCCCGAATCGCAGGCAATTGTCGATTATTGACAGATCTATTTCACGTACTATACGATTATTTGTTTTTGTTAAAACAGTTCTGTATCGCACTCTCTACACACACGTTAATAACTCCTTGTAGCTACCATACCATAGCGTAAATGTTCGCCATAAAGGCACTCCTGCACTATTCACGAAACAGGGCAGATTGCGAAGGTTTGGTTACGATGAGACGTAGCGGTTTATATATAGCTTATTTATATATAGCTTATTTCGTTTATGCATTCAGCACACACGCATACACAACACAGGGTCAATGAATGGTCATGATGTAGCAATTTTTACGTTACACACGTCATTTTTCTCCGTTGTACTTCAACTCTCCACGTTAATCGGTTGGCCACTCAGTCCAAAATCTATCAAAAAGTGGAAAACAATGATGTTCTACTGGATACTAATACTACTAACTAAATTGGTTTAATATTGAAAGTTGTTTAGAACTTCACTTATTATAACCTTCTTATCTAAAATATAAAAAAACTACAACTGTATGCCACGCCTTGTTTAACGACCAATAGAATAACGGATGGTCTCAAATTCCCGGAAAAGTCATGCATGTAAAATTTGCATTGTGAGTGATTCTAGGAATTCCAACAATTAGTAAAATTAAACGTATGACGTAAAAGTAAACCATCGTTAATATTAAAAAAATCTGCCTGCAAAAACTGTTAATATTAAAAAAATCTGCCTGTTTATACATATTATTTACCATACTTATTCAGAAATAATACTTTTTTTTCTTACTACGCTAAGATTTTTTTTAAAAGATTTAACATAGTAATTTATTTTATATTTATTGTTTAAATTTATTTCATAATAAACCGGCCCGTCTTTGATCTCTACGTTATTAAGGAAAATTACTTTTTTGATTGCAGCTTAAATAATTTCCCATGAAAATTACAGCGAAAGGTGCTTGGAATATTAAACACTTATGTTCCTTTCGTCGGGAACTCGAGGACAGTTTTGCTTGTAGGCAGCAATGTCACACGAGCAAACAATTGAGTTTATTACCGCGCAACCCACGTTTTAGTTCATTCAGGGAGTAACTGTTCCACTCATTTAATTAGACACGTTCTTGGCGTAACATCACAAAACATACATTTCGGTCATAACTTTGGAAATGTATTTTTTATATAAATTAGCATAAACCGCATTGAAATCGGTTCACCCGAGTAAAAGCTACAATGCTAGAGAGTGACACATACAAATAGACAGACAAACTTGAAACTCCCCTCATTTGGGCCGGAAAACTTTGACTCGCAAATCTCGCTTTGGTAGTACTCGTAGTTCGTAGCAAATGCTACGAGTACAAACAGCTACGGGCAGCTACGAACGTAGCACTGGCGAAGCGAAGCATTATACGATTTTATCACTACACAGTAGCTTGGTTTTACAAGTGCCGGGGATGATTCTCGCATGTTCGACATACGCATATAATATTATAGACACCTACGAGTATATCGAGTGATTTTGTATGGGAATGGCCCTTTATATGATAGAGTTTAAAATGTATTCTGAGAGCGAAATATAAAAAACGGCGTGTCAAAGTTCGTGTACATTAATTTATACACAAAAATGTGCAATACAATATAGGCTTGTGGCCTGTCAAGTCAAAACAGATACTTTTTATGAACTGTCAAAACGGTACTTTTGTTCCTGAGTTCTATGAAATAGCAACAGAATGACGTCATGTAAAAGTGCCATCAAATGCTGTCTTTTTTTGCACAAAATTGACTTTATAAAATATACCTGCTGGAAATATACAATTCTGAGAATGTCAAGCTATTTTGTACATAATGCTTCAACTTAAGACTTGTTCCTAGATTTATTGGATTAACTTGGCCACAAGCCTATTGCATACATAACATGCATTTGCTTTATAATCTATTGCTGTTATTTGAATCTTCTTTTTCAGCAGATACATACAGTATTTAATTTAGATCCATCTAGATAATATATCTCATAGATAATAAACAAAAATATATGTAAGTATTATGTTTCAAAACACTCATAAGAAACTAACAACCCTTTTCATTATCGCGGACTTTCAGATTACTATCAGAGTATCAGAGAATATAAAAATGTAAGTAGTTGCATTATAAATACCTTCATTGACATGGGTCTCATGTCCAGCCTTCATTTCCGGTTATTATTATTGTTATCTAGAGGAATGTGACCCTTGCGACCTTATAGCTAGGCTCTTAATAAATGCAAATGACCTTTTTGCGAACGACCTTGTTCGTGTTTTACTTTTTAGGTTCCTAAATGTGACAAAACTATTAACCTCCGTATTATGGGCCCGTGTCTGTTTCTCCGACTATTTGTCAGACTGTCTCCGTCTCTCTATCCGTCTGTCTCATGTCTGTCTATCCGACAGAGGCCTGTATTTCAATTAAGAGGAAAATACGAAACATAACCTCAAGATCTTTCTATCAGATGAGCTTATTTCCAGCTAATGACGCATTTCACCTTCGAAGCTCAGTTTGAAGTTCCCGCATAGTCATCAGCGAACTCATGTTGTGGTTTTATGTCGCAATTATATATAACCACAAAATCGAAACCCGACACTTGACACAAACCGTAAACAAGGTAGGTGCTTACAGCCGTTGAAGCGCTATCTCCGTTTGGGGGAGTATCAACGCCGTTTAGCTTTCAGTTTTGCTCTCAATTTCATGAACCGTAACAGTTTAAAAACACAGTTTGCAACAAAAGGAGTCGTCTACTTTCAAAACCCGCTAAAGCACTTCCTAAATTTACATAGGTTTTGGATTTTGTTTCCGAGGCGTAAGGTTGAAAATAAGATAGAAGCGGAAAGGTGACACTTTCACACAATGGAGAATAATTAACTTGGGTATGTCTATGTCTAATCAATTAGTTTTCAAAATAACGACTTTCAATAACTAGTAAAGTGTGGGCGTAGTTGTCTGTATTGTACGTCTATGATCTGATGACTGAATGACACTATGATAAAATAATCCATAACATTTTACTAGACCTTACGTTCCTATACATAATGTATAAGCGACAACGTTTGCTATACGAGCTACAGCTGTCCAATGGGAAATGCTGAAGACGGTCCCGGAGACCCGAACCCCTTTTCGCCAATTTTCACTCATGAAATATTAATAAACACAATTCAAAGTACGTAAGATGGTTTTAAGAGCTAGTTTTACAGAGTACTGATATGGGACAGTCAAACTGACAGAGTTTTAAACATAAGAGTACAACATTGGTACCTATATCTACTGTAGCCGCAGGTACAAACATTTACGATGATGATTATAGCAATTGCAATCGCATAAATAAATAACCAGCCAAGTGCGAGTTGGACTCACGCACGAAGGGTTTCGTACTAATTTATCTATAAAAAACCGCAAAAAAAAACACGTTAGTTGTATGGGAGCCCCCCTTAATATTAAATTTATTTAGTTTTTTAGTATTTTTTGTTATAGCGGCAACAGAAATACATCATCTGTGAAAATTTCAACTGTCTAGCTACCACGGTTCATGAGATACAGCCTGGTGACAGACAGACAGACGGACGGACGGACAGCGAAGTCTCAGTAATAGGGTCCTGTTTGGCACCCTTCGGGTACGGAACCCTAAGAAAAGTCTCAATAAAATACAGCTCGTGGCAAAAAGTCGTTTTCTGGTCGCTATGTACTTACTATAGCCACAGTTGCAAGCGCATAAATAAAGTGGCAATAACATACATCTCGTATTCTGATTAGTCAATATTCAAATTGGAAGGCAAGAATAGAAATACATATTATAGACGAATTTCTATCAGAATGTCTAAATTCGTCAAGAACACCGACGCTATAGATATTTTACCGCCAATTTGATAAATCCGGTCATTATTCATACTGGCCGTTCATTATTCATACTGGCCGGCCATTATTCATACTGGCCGCGTCAATTGGACAATGTGATTAAAACTGCATTTTTAACCACTTTCCCCGGTCATTATAAATAATGACTAAGTACTCTATCTTAGGCAAAGTAATAAAACAGATGCATTGTAGTGTTTTCGTATATAAAATCCAAGCTACGCTAGCTTCGCTCGCGTCACTGGTTGCACTTCTAAAGTCTTACCTAACCTACCTAAACCTACAAAAAGTGAAACTTAACCTAGTCACAATTTATCACTTGGACCGGCCATTATTCATACTGCCCTGTCCAAGTGATCAATTTAAACTTGATTTATCACACGAACCACGGACGTCGGAAATTATGAACACAGACCGGCCCAAGTGATAAATTCATCACATTGACCAAGGCTCTTGGTCATTATTCATACTGGCCGGCCATTATTCATACTGGCCGTTTAATCAAGTTGCCCGTGACAGATATACCGGATATACCGATATTGAGTATTGACACGTTTTCGTATTTTGTTGCGTCAGTGACGGTAACGTCTTGAATCTGATATCTATTGATATACAGTGGGTTATATTACGACAAAAAAATCGTAACGTCATTACTATTTGAATTGAAACTGACCAGAAGAATTACAAAGTAAAACGAAACCTTATTCACAACTTGGTTATTAAAAGGACGGGCATTTCAACTTCAAACGACTGAAACGATCCATATTAATGAAGGAAACTTATACTACAAAAGTTTTGGGATCAATTCGATTTGAATATCAATACCGACATTTCAGCGAAAATCGGAAAGCAGTAAAGGTTTAACTTTTAAATGGCTACGGAGCGATGGCGATAGTGACCTTTACTACAGACAAGCATTCCTCAGGCAACAAACAAAGTTTCGTTTCAAAATAATCTATGGTTACATTTGACACCTCAGGAATAATCATTTTAATATCATACAAACTTAGTTTTTGTCATTTCACCAAACCTTTTAGGGATTTAAATGCGTCTCGCGAGGAAGTAAAAGTCAGTCTTTATGTGCATGGCAATAGGCCTTCCGTACGTCAACATAGATGCAATTGAATCTATCTATCTATATAAGGTTTAAATGAATTAACGCAAAATGAGAAACTGCTTTGTTAGGGACATCATTCTGAGCAACTTTCATTATAAAACCGATTTGATCAGAGCAACTTTATATTTCATTTCTCCATACAAATCATTCATTATGTCTCAGAATGATGTCCCTAACATAGTAGTTTCTCCTTTTTCGTTAATTAATTTACACGTTGTAGTCTCCAACACCCATTGTTGAGTAAAGGCCTCCTGTCCATTACGCCATTTATTGCGATCCTGGGCCAACCAATATTGCTATATGTAGAATAGATCGTTCATAATCAATAACCGATTTACCACATTTGAATCGCGCTCGCTTTGTCCGGTCACCGCTCACAGGTACTCTCAACAATCGCAATAATAATGTTTTCGAATTGGTACACGCACTCCAATAACAAATTATCAATCAAAGTTGAAAACAAGCGCGAGGGCGTGAGCGACGAGTGAGCGGGATGCGGGGGCGGGCCGAGGCGCCAGACAGGCTGGCGGCGGCGGCGGCGGCGGCTGCAAGCGGTGCATGCATCCCGCGCAGGTGCCCGCCCCGCACACCGCGACCCACCCGCCCACACCCGTCACACCACTCTACTATAACTTGCCTTACACTTTCGACAATATTTATTTCCGATTTACTCGAGACCCGGTCCGAAACATGCACCCCACAGTTACGGTAACTCATTGACTTACTGCAGTGACGAGGTTAAAGCCTCTATTTATGACGTCTAGATCTTTGAGGGCGCTCTGCAAGCGACACTGCCACGAGGAGTCTAGTTATGACGTCCGTGAGCCTATTTGAACAGTCATCATAAGTTACCTAAGGATAAGGAGTTACCTTACCTTCATATAAGTCAACGATTTTACCGCACTCTTCTAAACATTGTTAAACGAATTGCTAATATTATGTTGGCTTGGCATTACACCTTCGTTACCCTTAACCGTAGGGAGAAAGCCAGTCGCGTAACATCCAACACCCATAACCGAAGGAAGGGCACTCAATAAAGTTTGTTTATTTTGAGAACTAATGAAACGTGTTTGTGTTTCGTTAAAAGCCGCGATTGGGTTGAAGAAGAGAGCCCATGAATAATGTGATGACCCTAATACCTACTTGCTTCGAACAAAAGGCAATCAAGATAGATTAGCACCAGCGAGTCTCGCGCTTTGGTCGTTTGAGGAACCGAGGTTTTGACAACCGCTCCGACGCGGGGTGCTTTCCTGGCCCAAAGGATTTTGCTTGCCACGCAGCCCGGTAATAACGCAGTGTTATGGGCACCTTTGGTCCAGGCGGTTCTTGGGGGGCGGTTTGTTTGTGTAATAGGCTTGTGGCCAAGGTAATCCAATAAATCCAGGAACAAGTCTTCAGTTCAAGCATTATGTGCAAAATGGCTTGACATTCTCAGAATTGTATATTTCAAGCAGATATATTTTTATAAAGTCAATTGTGTGCAAAAAAAATGCATTTGATTGTACTTTTACATGACGTCATCCTGTTGTTATTTCATAGAACTCAGGAACAATATTTCCGTTTTGACAGTTCATGAAAAGTATCTATTTTGACTTGACAGGCGACAAGCCTATTTATTCATTTGTTATTTTTATTTATTTTATCATTAAAAATTCATTTTTGCTGTTTGACGATGCTTTGAGTGGATTCCTGACATAAGATTTATTTTTACATAAATAAACCTAATACCTCTACATGTTTTTTGTACAAAATGTTTTGAAGTGTACATTTTAAGCAGTTCTAATTTATAAAGTTATTTTTCACTTCTCATGCTCGTAAAGTTCGTCTTTATGTTGGGAATAGGCTGCCTAAAGTCACATTTTATGCACTCGTGCATAAAGTCAAATCTTCGTCTAAATCTCAGACTCTGACTAAGATTGTCAGGTAAACAGCCACACACACTTAAGCTACTGCCGCGTTTAAAAAAATGGCGGGAAGTCCTTATTTTTTCTTTGCGTTGCATTTTGCAACTGTTTTTGCAATATTCCTGTTTAATTTCCTCACAATCGAAGCGAAAAGCAGAGTGTATAACTCGTACATAAAACCCATTTCAGGCGAGGGTGGATAGTCAAGTCGAGGGTGCGTTTTGTGCACTTGTTGTACAATCTACTATTTTATGCCTCGGGTCAACTTTGACATTCCACTCAACCATCCAGCATCCCCAAAAGACCAAAATCTATTGTCCTATTTTTTCATAGGTTTTGAACTTTATCTCGATGTGGGTAGATTGAAAATCGCGGGCCGCGAACTTTGGACGGAACTTTGAGTGGTTATTGGTTAGTGGATATTTTAGGTACCTATACAATATACGGAATATCGAAGTAGAATATGTTCTAACTTCCTGCTGATTTTCATTAGCTTAATAGCTTGATACCTACATGTGTATTACGCAAACGTAGCATTCATCTCGTACAAAGGGGTCGTATTTCGCAATGTATGTATATCTGTCTAGTATCGGAGAACACGTAAAGCTGGCCTGCGAAATCCCCTGTCATGGCTCTACCTATCTAAAGTTAATACCAGTTGATTTGGTAGGTGCAGTTTCAAATATTCGGAGTGGGTCCATCTACCCACTGACACATGAGAAAGTTCTTTATTACTACTTTATGATAGAGGGACATTTGTGCCCACTTCCAGCCAGTTATTCAATACTGAATAATAATGGGAGAAGGGTGTGAACATTCTTAAAACACCTACAAACTGTGGGAGCTATGCTTGCGCAAATTCTAATAAAACTGCAGTATAGTACCTAATTTAAATATAGTGCGTAATATTGTGCCACTTTGAAATAGAAATAAACAGTCAAGTACAAGTAGGACTCGTGCACCAAGGGTTCCGATCACACTTAGAGAGCGTAACATGTGTAATACTTAATTAAGTTTCCACATAAAAAAACTAAATTATGATGTCATCCATATAAACAAAATTAAATATTTTTGTAAAAAAAAAAACAGAAATTTGCAGTTTTCAGATTTTTCTCTTTACTTTTGCTATAAGACCTTGCTTTGTGTCAAATTTTATGATTGTAGGCCTACGCGAAGTACCCTAAGGTTTTGGATCCATTGCGATTACTATGAAAACCCAAAAAATTTACAGCATAAACGGTCGTACCGTGCGATTGCGTTGACCTGGAATATTGATTTTTTCACATTTTATGGGACTACAGGCCGTAACAATTGATATAAATTTTAGTTTGATACGTCAACGAGTTCTTGATATAAAAGGTCTTGACACACAGACAGACAGACAGTCAGACAGACGGATGGACGGACAACAAAGTGATCCTATAAGGGTTCCTTTTTTCCTTTTAAGGATCGGAATGTGTGTCTATGTGTGAGGGTGTGTGTTTGTGTGTGTATTTTTATGCACCGGAAATTCCGAGCTACCGAATACCGGCGGAAAGTGGACCATACGCAATACGCAATGCCAAGTGTGTCACTAGTAGGCAGAACACTACACTGACCTACAAAAAAATACTATAAAATAACATAAAAAACCAAAACTTTTATTCTTTCTTTTATTCACTTTTCCCCTTAATCTAATTATTGCCGACCTTGTCTACAAGAAAGTACTTTAACCTACATAAGCACTGGTAAAAATAAAATTGGGCACGAACGAAGGGAAATGAACCCATTTGTGCTGGCACCCGACTATTTGTGGAACACTTTCACACGCACGATGCCTTAAACACTAAAAATAGCATTTAAGGGTTCCACGATCATATCTTTAATTTTATTTACTGTACCACAAACACACGGTATAAAAATAAAAATAAGCAATCTGGCAACTTTACACGCATCAATCTATATTGAGTTACCTTCTGTAGATAACATTAGACACGACACGATAATTATTATGTACACGAAAAGTGAAAATAAAAGTGATGGATTAGTTAGAGAGAGGTACTGTCGATCGAATGTGTAAAACACACAAACTCGTCAATTATTTCTTTTTTTAGGTCTCCGAATGTGAAAACATTTTCAATGTTGTAGTAAAGCCATATTTTCATCTATATATCATGTAACGGAACTCAATAGCCCTTTCATTTCACTTTTCACTCAAACACCTAGACAATCAGAAATATGTAGTCCAAATCAACTTCATTTTTCACTCCTGTGGCTGCGTACAAATCAGCTGAGCCAGATTTTATGGAAGAGTGAAAAATTAAGTTGATCTGATCAATTAGGAAAACAAACCTCTTAAAATATAACTAGCTAGGCCCCTTCTATTATTATCCTGAATAAAAACCCTCTGAGGGTCGATTTCAGCGTGTGACATAAAAATTCGTGAAATAGATCCTCTTAGAACGCTTACAACGCTATTTCCAGCGTGCCGTAACAACGTTCGTAGCAGATTCGAAACGCTTGCAACGCTATTTGCAGCGTGCCGTAACAACGTTCGTAGCAGATTCGAAACGCTTGCAACGCTATTTGCAGCGTGCCGTAACAACATTCGTAGCAGATTCGAAACGCTTGCAACGCTATTTACAGCGTGCCGTAACAACGTTCGTAGCAGATTCGAAACGCTTGCAACGCTATTTGCAGCGTGCCGTAACAACGTTCGTAGCAGATTCGAAACGCTTGCAACGCTATTTGCAGCGTGCCGTAACAACGTTCGTAGCAGATTCGAAACGCTTGCAACGCTATTTGCAGCTTGCGTTGCTTGGGTCGATTTCAAGTCACACGAATGACGCGTGAATTAATCTCATTCGTGTGACACAAAAATCGTGAAATCGACTCCTCTATCAGTGATTAAGTCTGCACCGCCAATTAAGGCTTAGATTAGAAGAGCAGTCTAGTACACAATCTGTAAAATCAGAATCTATTCGCACCAGAACAAAAAGGGTTCCGGAAAAACAAAACCATAAATATGGCTGTTTATGATTTTCTTAGTAACATTATTACTAACGTAGATATTAGAAATCCTGTGGTAACGATATTCATGGACATGAGTAAGGCCTTTGACTTTGTAAGCCATGACATCCTAATAAGTAAATTATTAAATTATGGTATTAGGGGTAACGCAATAGAACTAATAAAATCATACCTAAATAAGAGACAACAAATGACGCAGATAAATAGGATTTGCACTAAAACAAAACTGGAAAAAACATATATATCTAAAGCTAGAGAGATAGAGCGTGGAGTACCACAAGGTAGTGTGATGGGTCCATTGCTCTTCTTAGCATACATTAACGACTTACCAAATATTATAAACCACTCTATGGTGTTATTTGCAGACGACAGCACGGTCATTATACCATGTGCAGATCCAAATGAATTTGAATACGAAATTAACAACACTCTAAATAAAATTATTAATTGGCTCAATCAAAATAATCTAGTTGTTAACATTAATAAAACAAAAATAATGAGTTTTCAAAATAATAATAATACAATTAAAAATTTCAACATAAACTATTCAGGTGAAACTATTGAACAAACTAAGGTAACAAAGTTTTTGGGAATTCATATTGACTATAATCTTAAGTGGAAAACACAGGTGGAAACAGTGTGCAAAAAACTATATACGTTTGCATATGCCCTATACAAGTTATCAAAAACTGTAAAGGAGGAAGCGGTATTAATGGCATACAATGGTTATGTGGACTCGACACTAAGATTTGGCATCATCTTTTGGGGTAACGCAGTAGACAAAGGTTCTGTTTTAATTGCACAAAAAAGATGTGTCAGGGCCATATGTGGTCTTGGTCGGAGGGATAGCGCTAAGCAACAATTTAAGAGGCTCAATATACTAACAGTCCCATCCTTATATATACTTGAGGTAGCAATGTTTGTAAAGTCAAACACACATCTGTTCACTAAATATCAAAGCAAACGACATCCCAACAAAATTTGTATGCCGCAACACCAAACAGCTTTATTTAAAAATAGTATTTTTGGCATGGCACCCAAAATCTTTAATAACTTACCGGATAGAATTCGTAATATAGACAACACATTTCAATTTAAAAGAGAACTGCGAAAGCTACTGATTGATAAAATATACTACTCCATATCTGAATACTTATTGGATAAAAACTTGTGACTTAAGGTGCTTAGGTTGATTCTGGGCACGCCATTTAATCAATGACGTTAAACATAATTATTATCTGACTTCGAAAACTAAAAAAATGTGTAAATACTAACTACATAAATGTGTAAAATATTTGTATGCCTCATGGCTCAACATAGAGAGACATAATATTAATAATACCACCTAAATGTAAACCAACTACCTATGTTCCACAAATAAATGATTTGATTTGATTTGATTTGATTTGTAGCAATTAAGCAGTTGACGGAAGTAGCCCCAAGACCAATTAGAACGATAAATCCAGTGATTCATCGACGAGCCCTTAACTGAATCGGAGTAATGACGTCTTTTCGTAAACCACTCACGATCGATTTGGCCGAGTAAGTAGCAATTCCCGAATTAGAAACAGTCTGGAAAATGTACCTACGTGCTGTGGTTTTCCTGGCAGGAAGTATCCTTGAATGGATAAATCTTTTTTGTCGAAGGATTGCGGGTGCTTAGGTGAAGACTTAACGCATTAAATCCCCGTATAGTCTTCGTATTAGTTGGGCATGTAGACATAAATAAGTCGACTTCAAATTACATGATATTGACTCCAACTTAGGGTAGAGTGTAAGTTTCATCAATATCCGTTGAGCCGTTCAAAAGTTATGTAGGTTAACCAGGAATAGCGGAGAATCGGGTGGAAGGATTTTAATGCGGTTTTCTGTAAATCGTAAAGGACTTTTCTGTGATAATTCTTAAAAAAGTTTTGTCAAAATCGGTTCAGCAGTTTAAATTACTGAAAATTTAGAAGTTAGTTAGCGGCGCTGGGGCATTTGATCATCATTACCTACCATGTTTCGCAACGTTGGGCTCCCAAGTTTGCAGTCGGGCCAAGCCGTGTGCAACGGTATAGAACCGTTGCAGCCTGCAGGCGACTGAGCGCTAAAATACTGCGAGCGCTGCGCACCTACCACCCGCAGGTCGTGATTATTTATTGGGTGCACACGAACCATACACCTTACCTTCTTATATTACATATATTTACATTTATTATAACTGTTGGTCTTTTGTCATTTTAATTTAATTTAATTTATTTTTTACTTTTGTCTATGTTTAACTTATCTAAAAGTGCAATGATTTCTCGATTATTATTAAAAAAAAAAAAAAAAATATATACCCGGCTCACGATTAGCAACTAAGCCTACTAAGTAAACTCAAAATTGGTCTGGACTCCACGAGACAGGTTATACCTAGTGTGGAGTCTGCAAGCAACTATGTATAATGAGAATTGTAATTTGTTAAATAAAATATTTGATTTGATTTGATTTGATCCTCGCCCATCATCATGCTTCAGAAGGAAGTCAGATGGGCTGTCTGACGCCTGTCTTTAAAGTGCCCACGCATAGACACCTCCTCCATCGCACTTTAGGAGATCGATGGGCGCCCCTCGTCCGCGACTGCTTATTTGTGGCAGCTTGCCATTATTCGCAGTTAACCTCCATTCACTGAGGAGGCCGTTTCGCTATCCGCGACCTGCGAACGCGCCTAGTCCCATGGGGTGTAGGTCCCTCTAGATCACTGCCCACGTCAGCCCCTGTGTCTCCGTATGTCCCGGAGGCACAACGATTGACGCCGTCATGTGGGTCCGTCAGGTAGGTACGTACGACGTAATGGGCCTAAGTGATGAGGGTCGGCTCGTTTTGATTCAACTAATTTAATTCTCTTCTAACCCTAGACTTTTGCAATGTTACCCCGACACCTGTTACAAGGTGTAAATGAATTAACGCAAAATGAGAAACAACTTTGTTAGGGACATCATTCTGAGCAACTTTCATTATAAAACCCTTCCTAATATCCAAATAGTATTACTTATATTAATTTCATAACTATTACTAGGTACCTATGTTTATTTAGTAACTTGATTATTTTTACCCATTTCTATGTTATGGCATAGAATATTATACTAATAGTATTATTTTATTATACTATAGTTATAGTATGGTCACAAAATAAGAGTCCTTAATTGGCCTATGATAAATTATATTTATAAGTTATAAAAATGTATATTGTGCTGTGGACTCAGTTCCTAAATAAACATACAAACAAAACAAACCGATTTGATCAGAGCAACTTTATTTTTCACTTCTCCATACAAATCAGTTGACCGACTCAGGCCAAAATGTACTGGGAAGTTAAAAATAAAGTTGCTCTGATTATTTCGGTTATGCTAGGTTTCTTAATAAAAGTCTGTATACTATAGGGAAAACCACTTGCTACCAAACCCAGGTCTGCGCATTCCACCTCAACAACCGCAGGGCAACAGAGAAGCTGAACATCATTTGGCAGGGCAACAAGCTGGAACACACTTTCACCCCGGTGTATCTGGGAGTAACGCTTGACCGCACCCTATCGCTCAAAAGTCACTGCCAAAAGCTGAAAGTCTTCGCGAGAAACAAAGTCTTCGCGAGGAACAACCTGTTACGACGCATTACGGGCACGACGTGTGGGGCGCTCACCCGCACACGCTGAGAACCACTGCCTTGGCTCTCTGCTACTCAACGGCGGAGTATGCTCTCCCAGTGTGGAACAACTCCCCGCACTCCAAGGAGGTGGACGTGGCGATGAACGAAACCGCCGCCTAATCACTGGTTGTCTCAAGCCAACCCCCATAGATACGCTGCACCGTCTGGCTGGCATAGCCCCGCCTTCTGTTCACCGTGGGGTTGCCTTCATATGGTCGAGAGGGGGAAACAATGCAACGACTCTCGCCATCCTCCGTTTGGCCAGGAGCCAGCAAAACCTCGTCTTAAATCCAGACGAAGCTTCCTGGCCACAACAGACCCTCTTGCTGAGATGCCTGCCCCCGCAAGGCTTAGGCTTTGGGAGCAATCTCCACAAATCCACATAAGCTTTTATTGGGGTAAACCTGAGGAGCAACTCCCTCCGGGCCAAAATCTGGGCTGGCGGGGCTGTGGAAAACATTGAAGCGGCTGAGATCACGCGTCGGGCGCACCAAAGACAACATGCGACGCTGGGGCATCCTGCCTGAGGACGCAAGCACAAGCTACCGTTGTGGTGCCCCCCAAACTTCCAGCCACCTGCTGTCGTGCCCGCTGTGCCCGACTTCCTGCACACACGCCGACTTTATGCAGGCTAATGACAAAGCCATTGCGGTGAAAGATCTTCTATGATTCTTCCTACGTCAACTTAAGTTTCCACACGAAGAAGAAGAAGATAATAAAAGTTGCTCAGAATGAAAGTAGTTTCTCATTTTGCGTTAATTCGTTTACACGTTGCATAAATATAAAATCGTAAGCCGAATGATGGGTATCAACGCAGAGCCCAAACCGCTGCGCACTGGAGCTAGAGACTTAAAACCTTGCATAGTGCACAGATTAATAAAGAGATAGTAGGCATCCAACAACGTAGGAATTTTTGGAAATTCCGACCCTAAGGGGTCAAAGTTTGTATGAAAGTCCGTCAGTTTTGAAGTTAGGATCTTTAGATTTAGACTAACGATTGAAAATCTATGGATACATGTATAAAGCGTTTTTGGAAATTCTACCCCTAAGAGGCAAAAAGGGGGGTGAAAGTTTGTATGAAAGTACCGTTGAACCCTTCAACGTGGCCAGACGTGGGTGATGCCGCGGGTAAAACCTGGTACACACATAAGTTGAATGAGATATGTTCAGTCGAACGAGGGTCGAGAAGATTTTGTATCTGTTTTTCGAATGGCTAGTTTTCTATCAAAGTTCACAAACTGACAACTGGCTGGCTTCTGGAAACAGCATCTATGTTTGTTTTCGTTCTTATTTATTTCAGTTAGTCAAAAGCCTACCTTGACATAGATTCATGGTTGGTTTCCGCGTTAGCTAATCTTAAGGTCTGGCTTACCTTTTCAAATAATGTTATTTGCTCAACACACGATATCAAAAAGCAGATGAGTAAATATCCTCCAAGGCATGTAAGAAAATGCAGACTTCAATGTTTGGATACCACTTTGTAATATGTCTATTGAACCCACCCTGTCCCGTGCGCATAATTCTATTACCTTCCAGTTTGCAAATATAGTTCATGTAACTATCGCAGTAAAATATCCAGTGTCTCAAATGCCAACATAAATTGCCGTCTTCAGATAACTTAGAAACAATGTAACTGAAGCGTAAAAATGTAACAATAGCCATTACTAATAACATGTGCTTAGTGAAGTTCAACAATGCACTGCGAGGACCGTAAAGCGAGCAGTGTTCCACTTTTAGTAGGAGAAATAAACAAGAGGATTAAATGGTCCCCGAAAGACGGTAAAACTATTAGATCGGAGGCTGCCTTTGGGCTAACGAGTGTGTTGGCTGGCTGGCGCGCTGCCAGCCAGCCTTCGCGCATAAATTGTGGTCGCTCGCCGCCGTCAGCGCCGCCGCCGCCGCCGCCGCAAACATGTGCAAAAGTGAAATCATACACTTTTAGATGCGGACAGGACCACTTGAGAAACAGGTTCGATATCGAAATGATAGAAGCGATCCAAAGGGTCCTAAACAAACTGAAATCGCTAAACCGTTTGAACCCTGAAGTAACGCGCGCCAACACCAAAGCTAATATAATACTGGCCAACACCATCCTGTCCATTATTGCAGATAGGGTAGAGTAGACTGTCCGATATGGTGTCACTGGAGTGGAGAAATACTCATATTTCGAATAACAAAGAAAGATACACTACGATCGGATATCCTGCCTTGTCCAACCATTAATATAAATTATTTACACTTTGTACTGTATGTAATGTACCTAGATAGCGTAAACTATTACCGCGTGTAAGTCGGGTGGTGTGTCGGAGAAGAAACCCAGATAGAAACGTTCGTAGAATATGTGTTGCATTTGTAGATTGGCACTTTTGCTTTTGATAGCTGTTCATTAGCACTGTGTTGTATGTCATCCACTCCCCAAAATCATCGCTATTAGGTACCTATATAAGAGTTCGATGAGTGAATGGTAATTCAGCAAATTCACCAGTTTATGCTAATTGTATTGCGAGTTTGGGCGTGAGCGGCAGTCAGAGCGGCATTATTACGACAGGTAATATTGGTATTGAATGAGAATACTAACGTCATCTGTTCAGCAACGATTTCATTAACGTAACGGAACTAATTTAGGAAGAAGAGTGTGACTCTTTTGGTGCAATTATTATTTTCCACGTCTGTAGGCGTACTCCACAACGCAGCACAATGCCAAGCTGAACTGTCAACACTCAAGTTCGATGATACAGAAATACCGCATTAAAACGTGGCATGAGATGATGCCGCCAGCAACCACACACATGGCTCGCAAACGACTTCCGGGATCGCGGGGGCTGCCGGCGTGAGGGAGGAGGGCAGGGGGGAACCGCGGGCGAGAGCGGAACCATAACAGAGCCTGCACCAGCATATTGCCTATTGTTTGGCATCTTCAACTCTTGGCATCGACATTCAAGACAGCGACCGACTGCACTGTCAGCTTAAGCACTTTACCCCTATAATGTATGAATATTAACGCATAACTCACCCGAATTGAACCATTCAACCTGTCTTCCATTGACAAATTGTTATCAAGTTTAATTGTGTCGAGTATTGGGAAAAAACATTGACTTATTGCCTTGATTTTAAGCACAAAGACACAGTAGTATTTTGTTAGACGTGCCTACTTTAGTACGAAGTACAAATCCGAAAACTTATATCACACACCAGTTAAATTGCAGCCTAGCCCGGATACCTTTTCCAGATTAGACAAAGATAAACTCTGATTCGGAAAGCAGTTTTCAATATGTAGGAATTTCATCAACTCGTTTTAATTAACAACATGGTAAAAAAGAACACCCCTACATTAATGAATTTTATTCCGACAAGCGGCACGAACATTTTGATTCATGAAAATTCATGTTTCATTCCAGCTTGTGCTTATTTTTATGAACATACTACAATCATTTAATAAATCATACTAATATCAGATATAAGTTTAAATTGGGTTGGCATTCCATTTTAATTAAGTATTACAGATAAATTGCCAACGAATTGTACTACATTAGAGATTTCCATTGTTCACACTGAAATACTCCTGATTTAATAATATAAAGGCAGAAATCACTCTTAAATAGGTAATACAACAAGATACTTAACTGCCATGCACAGAGCCGTTAAATGATTAATAAAGGATTACTTAGTAAACACTTCGTCTGTGTGAAATTTGGAATCGGATTAACCGTTAATATCTGAGTTCGGCGGTAAAAGAGACTCCTAGTCGAATATTGTATCTAAAAGACTACCAAATTATTCGTGACCATTGTCCGGCTCGGACCATCGATCGATGAGCGAGCCACTGAATTATGTACACACGCAAAATTACCCGTTCTGTTATTCTAAGCCGATATGACCCTACGATTAAAGTAATAAGGACGATATTTGCTTGAATGTCTCGGCCGTATCATATTGGTCGGATGTTAGCCAGTATTAGAAACACTCAACAATATTTATATCGCGAAATAGGGCCTCGTCAACCATTTGTGTAAAAGGCTTAAATATCGAGGTAAGAATAGGCTTCCAATTTTATATAGATTTTTTTCTATATTAGGTAGGATTCCATGCAGAGTGATACGTCCTCCGTAACAACGTCAGCGATATATATTTGAAACTGTAGTACATACGAAGTGTAAACATTTTATGGATCTTCAACCTAGGCAATCTTTGGCCGAATGGTGGCCGAAAGAGGGAAAGAGAAGCGTGGGTCGACCGGCAGCCAGGTGGATCGACGACATTACGCACTTTGCGGGGAAGACCTGGATTCGATTGGCACAGGACCGGATAAGTTGGCCCAAAAGGGAGGAGGCTTATACCCAGCAGTGGGGGGAACAAGCTGCTTATGATGATGATGATGAACCTAGGCAATCAACGTTACCATCCATAATTGTTAGTATTTTATACCTAGCTGCGGCAAAGCCTAAGGGAGGGTTCGATTTGCCTGGTGTGTTGTGTATGCGTATTTATGTATATACGTGTAGTCAACTGTTCTCCCAGACCATTTAAATTAACATCAAATAAATCAGGTATCGTTTGAAGCATCTTTATCACCCATTGGATATTGTATAGGTTACCTGTGTGACGTCAGAATAAATTCAATGTGACGAAAGCTAGAGGGGATCGATACTAACGCATAGTTAATTATTTAAATACTATCTTAATATAGCCGAATCCGCAATCATTTACCGAGTTAGAGACAATATGTTAGAATCACGACGACAGATTTCATACTGATTATAACGCAATGTTTTACTCGTAGTAAGCATCTTAGGCCAATAATAATGAACTGATTTCAGCTCAGCGAAACTGTCAAGTATCAAAAAGGGGAGTCTATTCTCAAAGCTGCTGAGAGTGGTTTAAGGCCTCCCCCACATTGGTACGTTATTATAGGTCGTAATATCGCATGCGTTATTGCGATTATGCGTCGCGCGCGATTCCTTGCACACAGCTGCGTTTTTATCGTCCGATATTTCTTACGAGAGAGCGTCAGGCCGCACACGTTATTATCGCTGGTGTGTGTACGGTCGTTTGCGTCCTGATACAAAACATTCTAGAACTCATATCGGAATATCGCAGCAGAAACTTATCTATTATATATCGGAGAAACGCAACGTCCTACTTCCATTGCGGCGTTATTATTGCAGCAGTAACGCCATGGCCATCCTAATACAAAATAATATTGCAATAACGCTATTATCGACCGATAATAACGTGCCTGTATGGGGGAGCCTTTATTTCCGACCTTTTAATCTTTAAATTTATTGTTCGTTGCTTATCTTGCATAACTCCGTTATGTGTCTAAAATTTGGTAAATACCTTAACTACGTGATAAATATCTTAACCCTCTCGCTCCGACGTCTATTGTTCTCAATTGTAAGTTTGTTCGGCCTACGTCCAAGAGACAAACCGATTACCTGAATCATTCGTTTTAAAACTTGTGCCAGTTGTATAGATACGGTTGAAACTACAGTAGGTACCTGTAATGTTATTGCATATTCTTTGTTTTGGCATTTGGCTTAACATCCGGTCAGTTCCAATGAACAATGTCAGATTTGTTGATGACACTTGTTGATTCTTTTCCAACCAAAGTGGTGCGATCAGAATAACTTAATTTTGAACCATTACGGTGCAAGTACGTAGGACTTCATGACCGCAACTGCACTTGCTTTCTTTTCTTGCAGGCTTTCTCGCTCACTCGCGTTGACGACACGTCATATGAACTCATATGCATTTGCGGTCCGTTGAACTTTCACCTTAGGTATGGTAACGTAGGCTAGGCGTAATCTTTTGCAAGCGAGGATTTAAAAAACGAAACGTCATCTTCCTGATAAAATTGTTCTGTTTAGAATGTAGAATGTCTTAGAATACGTGTCAGTATTTAAAGATAAAGTGTGCTTACACTTGCCCCATTGAGCAGCTAGCCTCATCGATATACGGGCCCCATTGAAGCTATAAAGTGCCACGCCTATGATAAATGGGGCCCCACACTCACGCACGCCCACACACACACCGACTTGTGAACTCGTAAATGGAGTATTGAGTCACTGGCTCGCTGACTCAACACTGTGGCTGACTCGTAAGATGGAATCATAATTCATAATTTCTTCATTGCACACAAAACAATATTAATAAATTAAAACTATAATATAAAGTGTACAAAGACGAGCTTATCTCTAAAAAGAGATCTCTTCCAATGAGAGAGGTTGATAGCTGAGCGGGGATAGTCATAAGTGTACAACAATAAATTTAACTAAAAGGTTGCTTACATAAATATAACATGCATTCTAATACTCAAGAATCACGAAGGGAAGATTTCCCCATGGGAAACGTTTGCCTGGTGTGACGTCATTGAATATCGTGTGGCGAAGGCACATATCTGTGGTCAAATGATATAACAGGGTGCGGCGACAGGTAAACTACCTATGTACTCAGTTATCTGCGTCTTCGAAGCAAGTCTCGTTGAATCTCGTATCTGTCTATAGACGTTCATAAAGAGGGGCATACATACAGGGAATCAATATTTTTAAACAGTGACGCATATCAGATTATTTCGTGCCGATCTCTCTTTCCTTAGCGTTTATCTGTCTGTGTGTCTGTCTGTGTGTCTGTCTGTGTGTTTGATAGTTTTCCGATCATAAATGTATGTATAATTAAGGGCCATTTGTACTTAAAACTTAATTACGATTAGCGTCCTAATTCTATTTAGCAGCTGTCAAAATTTATGAAATGTGTCAAACTTAATTGTGATTAAAACGCTAATCACAATTAATGTTTTTGGTCCAAATGTACCTAGGTATTTGATGTCGCATGATAATGCATGTGTCAGACGTAATGCAAAGTTTTTTTCTTTTACACAATTTTTTTTTAATAGAATACAAAACATCGGTTCGCTGGTAAAACATTTACATTTGTGTCTAGTCTGACAGTAAGCAAGCAGTGAACACAACACTTTTCTTATTTGCTCAAATCAGAATGTATGCACGCATTCACTTCTAAGGAAAGAAGACCAAACATTCCTTCGAACTTGTTTCTTTACATTTACATTTGAATATTCAAATATTTTTATGTTAGCGATGTCTTTCAATTTCAATCCTACGTTTCAAACACAGACAATTTAAGCAGCTGTACAACTCTACTCACGTAATATTCTAGTGTCCACGACTGACGTCGTCGTCGATATCGTCATTAACTCATTAGTATTGTTGTTATTTTTTATACAACTATTTTGCTTGCTTTTTCCTTCAATTCGGCCAAGGTTATCGACTCAACGATCCATTAGCAAAAGTGGAATTTAATTAACCTAATTATTTTGTAAAATATGGCATTTTATGGTTTTTGAAGGTATGGAGTATTGAATCACTGGCTGAAAGTGGGCACAGTTGTGCCTCTGCCACCCCGTACGGGAAAAGGCGTGACTCTATGTTGTTGTTGTTGAAGGTATGAAATTATACTTAAGTTTGGATCATTTTGTTGGTTGACGATTTTGATTTATGAAAGGGTTAATATGTTGCCAGGACTCCCATATCAGTTTCCCAGCATTTTGTTTCAACAAACGTTCAATATTGGCCGCAGAATTTTCAGCAAACGTATCTTTCAACTTCCTCATCCCTATACAGGGATATTGTAAATCCATTCATCTTAATTTCCACTATCACAACACATTATGTCAAAAATTACATCAGATAACATCTGAGATATTACCTGTCTACATTCACAAAATACATTGTGTTCATTGAGACACGGAATTGGTTCTTTTGTGTCCCCGGGCCACCCACGTTCGCGCGTCGGCCGGTAGACTACGTTGGCAACCAAACCGATTCAATATTCCGACAGCTCTTTGTGTAGGAAAACAGATCGATCAATCTTTCCTAACGAGGTTTCTACTGATATTCCACTTTTAAAGAGTATAATAGAAGGGTAAGGGCGTGCTGTGAACCGGGAATGTAAAATTGTAAAGGTAAATAAACTTATCATGCGAATTACCTATACATACGAGATAGACCCAATTCATAAAATTTCAGCTTTAGATTGAACGTCTCATGCCTTTGATTCTAAAGTAAATTTTCATCTCCTTTGCTCCAGGCTCTTGAAATACATTTCGCATGATAATTATTGTTCCGTCCGCAAAGACGTTATTGTAAAATTTATTCAGAATGATAACGGTTATTGATAAATTAGTTGTAAATTAAATACAGGATGTAACAGAAAGGGGTGTACACGCCGAAAGAGGGTTGTTAGGGACATTATTCTGAACAACTTTCACTATGGGACCGACTTGATCAGAGCAACTTTATTTTTATTAACTCAGTACATTTCGGGCATAATGCTCAGCTGATCTGTATGATGGAGTGAAAAATATACAGACAATCCTAACATGCAAAGTCCTCACCCAGGGTATTTTGTATTAGAGACCATTCTAATATGCAAACTCCTCACCCGGGTTATTTTGTATTAGAGACAATCCTAACATGCAAAGTCGTCACCCAGGGTATTTTGTATTAGAGACAATTCTAACATGCAAACTCCTCACCCGGGGTATTTTGTATTAGAGACAATTCCAACATGCAAACTCCTCACCCGGGGTATTTTGTATTAGAGACAATTCTAACATTCAAACTCCTCACCCGGAGTATTTTGTATTAAAGACAATCCTAACATGCAAATTCCTCACCCAGGGTATTTTGTATTAGAGACAATTCTAATATGCAAACTCCTCTCCCGGGGTATTTTGTATTAGAGACATTTCTAACATGCAAACTCCTCACCTGGGGTATTTTGTATTAGAGACAATTCCAACATGCAAACTCCTCACACGGGGTATTTTGTATTAGAGACAATCCTAACATGCAAACTCCTCAGCCGGGTATTTTGTTACACATTTAAGTAAGTCTCTCTATTTTCTTTGAAGATTGACAAAGAATCTTAATTTCCTCGCATCATTCATTACTGTGGGCGATATCTCGTTTTTTTCATCAAAGGCATTCCTAGAGGCTATGTGATTCTTGGTTTCCTTTATCTCTCCTCGGCGAAGCATTCCGTTTACGATACTTAGCTTCTTAATTGTTTTGCTGCTAATTGTGTAAAGTAATAAAAGTCGACAGAACAGCTTTGGGAGTATCTAATTATCTATTATATATAATGTAAAACATATCAACTTTACAGTAACTTGAGTTTAATGCACAGAAAGCTTTTCAGTTTTCTTTTCGAGAGCTTCAAACAGGATAGAATGATAAAATATAAATTAGAGATAGAGTACCTAGTCCAAATAGAATTCCTTTAGCCATCGAGACCACTGGAGTATGGGGTTCGCAAGGTAGGGCCTTCATCAGGGACATAGGACGTCGTTTAAGGGACCGTGGTTTTGACAACCGCTCCGGGTCTTTCCTGTTCCAGAGGATCTCTCGCGCTATGATTGGGCACCTCTAGGTGGTAGTAGGGCGATACTTAGAGCGGTTTCTTTGTGACATTATTATTATTATAATTTTTTGTGACGTGTCTTGACGCATTTGTATGGATTTTTTGACGTTGTATTTTATTTTTATTTTGTAATGTAATTAATCTTTCTCTCGAAGCCTCCTCCTTTTTGTGCCAATTTATCCGGTCCTGTGCTAATTGAATCCAGATTTTCCCCGCAATATGCGAAATTTCATCGTTCCATCTGGCTCGAACCACGCTTTCCCCATAATGAAATCACAAATTCTTGGTCATTATGTAACTATTTGATATGTTAAAATAATTTGTGCACGTATCTGGGCCTTTGCCCAGGGCCTTTGCCCAGCAGTGAGACACATTAATGGCTAAATAAAAATTAAAAAAGCAACAATCTTATACAGTGCTTAGTTAGAGCATTCATGTAGTTCATTTGTGGTGGTCATCACTACGCTACGCACGTAGCGCTAACGGCACAGCGCTACGACTTTCGTAGCACATTCGTAGCACCGTCGTAGTTCATTTAAAATCCGCCTGCGTAGTCGGGTGATGATCGGCCTATTGTTTTTGGGCGCTATTATAAGCATAGGATTCCCTGTTGCGATACGATATCAATTAATTATTAATTTCATAACTTACTGCCTATTTTTCATAATTATTTTTACCCATTTTCATGATAAGGTCACAAAATAAGAGTCCTTAATTGGCCTATGTTCAATCATATTTTCAAGTTATAATAATGTATATCGTGCTGTGGACTCAGTTCCCAAATAAACAAATAAACAAACAGATATCATTTATTGTAGTAGCCTCAACAAAATGACGAAGTTACAGTATACACGAAAACACTACAATTCATCTGTTTTATTTTTATTACATGCCATTATTCATACCGCCCGGTCCATATTCATACTGCCTGGTAAATCAAGTTATGCATGACTTATTTATAGCAAAGCAATTGAACGACAAAGTCCTGTCCCTGTTTAGATACTCTAGATTCTAGCAGCTACGTGCGCTCGGATTGAATGATTTTAACAGCTGCAACACTTGATGCAAATACTAAATTAACTGAGAATATGAAGATCGTAAGCATCTTAAGTTATGTGAAGGATCAAATCAAATTTACGTCAATCTTAGTTTGTCAATGAAATGAACAGTGTATATAAGTGGTATTGATCGTCCTAATGCGACAACTCAACTCTGTATTGAATAAGTTTGGTTGATATCTAATCAATCATAAATTGGGGTCGCGTAATATTACCTTTTGAAAGTTGTAATTATTTGGGAGTAGTAATTAAGAATTTGAATTACAATCTAACTTGATTTAATTCAATTTCGATTCCGAATGTTGTAAAATACACACAATTACAGTTGTAGTTAGTTTAGTTTTTACCTATACTTTAGTTATAATTAATCATTTATTATTGTATATAAACTGTTATTATGTGTTGTATAAAATAAAAGATAATACTACAGAATAAAATAATAAACTTTGCTCGTAGTTATTTAATGTTAAATTCTCAATTTTTGTACGAAAAGTGGTTATATTCCTCACCATTTTCCTAAACATTTTCTTAGCCTTCTCTTCACGTCTGAGGAAAAAACTAAAATAAATATTTAGTTTAGAAACACGTCCGTATGCGGAGCCAGACTTGTGGATTTGTACAATAAATAAAGAATCCGACCAAAGATACAAAGTAACTTGGTTACGAGTTGCTGCCCGCTTGGCCGGATGAAGTGCATCAGTCTTTGTTTCGTTAGTCACTTCACAGTTAATTAGGTTGTTGCACATTCTCTAAAGTTAGTCCGTCCGCGATGAGTCAAGAAATAGCTACGGCTAATGTCCTTATAAACTTTATTACAAATCTTATCTAGAAGTTGCTTGAACTAGAGAACCGAGTTGAATTTTATTTTGTAGAAACTGTGTTGGGATTAGAGATGGCTAAAAAAGGAATGTCCTCGCAAGAACATTCCCGGATCGAAAATTTTGCAACTTGCGAATGGTTTTTAATGTAATTATCAATATTTATTCATTTGGCAGAAGTCGTCTAGTCACTCTTAAATAAATAATAATGATATCTACAGCCAATCAGTTGCTTCCTCAGTTAGAGAGAAGAGGTCTGTGGGGTCTCCATGATATTTTCTTTTAGGGTAGTCCTGTATTATGTGGTCCATGCTTTGAACATGCTTTGGTATTGATTCATATGAGCGTTTTACGGAGCTAATGGTCAGTGGTTTATCCAAGTCTCTAACAACCTAATGTCCATTAGATATTCCTACTGCAATGGTAAGTATTGAAAATCGTTTTCATTAAGCCGAGTTGAAGTCGGCTGTTCTTTTCCGCTGGGAAATGCATTTTCCGGTACCGTTTAGCAATTAACTATTATTGAGTGGCCCGGGCCGGGCGCCCACACGCGCGGCGGCGGCGGCGTTTCGTTCCGAACAAATTGCTTCGGCCGCAACGCAAGGTAATCCAGATTAACTGCCTGCCCGCTTTTTCTGGCTTACATGGGGCTTAAAACTCGTGTCTTGCAAAATGGGCGCGCTACAAGATTTAGGAGTATGTTAAACAAGCCCGGTATTTGAAGAGGTGGGTATTTGTGTGAGTGTGTGTGTGTTAGATCTGTATATTACATTACATTACATTTACATACAGGCACATACATTGCTTCTGGCCCCACACTAGGATACCTTGTGTCGTGGGAACCAGAAACAGCGACATCACAAACATGTAACATCCAAGACCTGGGGGCTTTTTCATATAAAAAATAATATAAGAAGGCTCAGATACATATAAAGACATCAATCGTAAAAAGGTAGAGGAAGGTAGGAGCCTAATCACTTAAATTACTGCGTATGACGCATAATACAATGATTGTAGTGGTGTACAATCAACCTAAGCGTGTCTGTGCACTGTAGGTTGAACATAGCTACCCACTTATCACAATGGAATCCATGTATATCTAACGTACACTACAATTTAAAAAATGTAAACAGCTAATGGTCGCCACACTCAGCAACAGCAACGAAAAAAACATGAACATTGAGTTAATTTTACATTTTCTCTGCCGCCCGCTCGCGCTTTCGATGTGATTTAATCACGTTCACAAAAACAATAAAAATACAATTTAATAAATCCTTTGTAAATAACGATTAAATGAATGATATTGTGATAAACAATTTTTAATTTTGCACCTGCAGGCAAACAGCTCGATGTAGTTTACGCCAGCTATTAATTAAAAACAGACTCACGCGTTGCATTCCTTCTGCCGTTAATTCGATTGAGAATCTTGTTCCCTTTAATCGTAGAACCTTAAGTACTCTCAGGAAAGTTTTATCCTCATTAATATTCCGGTGAATGGCTTTCGTAACTGTTTTTATATCCATTTTATTACAGACCGTCTTCTGTAACAGTGTACAACTGATAAATATAAACAACAAGGGTGTGTCTAATTTCATATTTATATTATTAATGACGTTCTGAAGGTTGTAATGTAACGCTTTTCTTAATCATCTTTAATTAGAGATAAATTATAAAGGCTCTTTTAGTGACCTGTTAATTGCAAGTTTTCCTGCGCAGCTCGGCACGGGGTCAGCCCCGGGTCAAACACGCGTACGTGATGAAATCCGGACGACACTAAAAGAGCCCTTAGTGGATATTCAAATTACACCTAGAGTTGGATTAATGCTTTGGGACATATCCGAATATTACATATTATGTAAAATCTTCAAAGTAGGTAATTGACGCTACTTTTAAAAGCTTCTAATTGAAAAGCACGTAGTACCTACGAGGAAATTCAAAAGACTACCAAACCGTTTTGAGAAAAATAATTCACCAAGTTAAAAACTTAAAAAAACCGACTTAGGACTAAGTAATAGGTCATTACTTAGTCCTCCCCGCTCGGTACACAAATGTCGTCTATATATCCCGAAAACGAGCCTACGAAATCTTTCTCCTGATAGTGAAGTGCATACGTATTACATAATAAACGAATATACGATCCTAATAGCCAGAATTTATCTCGTGACAATGAATAAAGACCGAAAAGTCACAGAAAGTATAATGTCATCCAGGTAAAAACAAATTAAACTTCCCAATTTTTTCATGTAGAAACCAAACGATTAAACCGATTCTTGATTTTCAAAAAATGGGACCAAACTATTGGATTGACCTTTCAAACGAAGAAAGAGTTTTTGAAATCGGTTCATAAATAACCAGTTTCGATGTAAAAAACTTAAAGAAACATACAACCGAATCGATAACCCGGTTAAAAATAGATAATAAAAATACATTTCTTATTTCCAAAAAAATATTCACATTTTGGTTAAGTCCTAGACCCCACACTAGGATTCCCTGTATCGTGGAGCCTAGTCTGTTCCAAACCATTTACAATATGAAGGGGTCTGAAAGATAGATGTGTCTATATATACACCCTGCACTAGGTCAAACCTATGTCGTCGTGCCCTATTTTATAGTTTGTCAATTTATTACAATATTGGTACGTACTTACGTACGTATGAATAGAGGAAACGGTGGTAATGTTAATAGAGCCCTTTGAATTTTGATTGATTTTGAGGATTCCAAAATAATGATTCTTGACAATTCTTTTCATAATTTCATAGCAATATAATTATTTTCGTGATGTATAAAATGAAGTCGATCCAAAGGCGAGTAAAATATGTAAAACTTACGATGCATTTATAGCGCCACATGTTTGATACCCAAATAGTAAATCACACATTTTTATAAATCGAGTCATGAGATAGTAAACACCTGGTAAATACAAAAGTACCCAAGTACGATAGGTAAAGTAAATGTTTTAACAACGCTAACTTTCTACCAACTCAAAGTTATGAAATCGTGATGAGTTGTTGGAATTATATGCAAAGTGCAAACAATTCCACGAGAAAAGCCATTTCATTCAAAAGTAGAATTTTCGCATCGGCTCACCTTCGGCTTCTATTCAATAGTTTGAACGAAAAAGTAATAAATGTAAATACCTAAACAGCATTTAAATACTGGATATCATAAGTAGTGTTACGTTCTCGTGACGAGGGTTCCCACGGTTTCCCTTGTTTGTGACATGTTTACAACATCAAATGTTCTTAGAAAAGGATACGCGTTTGAAAACAAGTTTTATGTAAATATATGGGGATACTGTGTGGACGTCATCGCCGCTTCTGATACTCGATCTATCGCAAAGAAAGTAGTTTTTAGAATGCGCGAGCTCTTGGTAGGGTGTTGCGAAACTCAGTAGCGAAGGACCAGTGGATAGAGAAATTGCAATTTTCTATCCACAGACGTGAGATTTGGGCAGAGTTGCGTTGGCGGTGAAGACGCCCACGCGTGCCATCCCGCCGCCGCCGCCGCCGCCCCGCCGCTCTGTCTCCAACCCCGTGACATCATAAAAATAACAATCTAGCCATTCTCTCTTGAAAACGAACACGTCTATTAACATTTATATTCGTATTCGCTTTCACACATCCCTCTTCTGTGTAGCGATTGTGACGTCAATACCTACAAGATTCCAAGATTACCTACATAGTTTTTTCGAAAAAAATACCTACGCATTAGTCCATTATTATCACATAAAGAAAAGCCTTTGGGCATTTGTGGATGTATAAATATTTACCACATATGGCTCGTTAACCCTGAAAAGAGACCTAATTATATTTGGTTGAATTGGCAATCTCACAGTAAATGTAACAAAATGTGTTCTACGAAATATTAAAGAGAATTCTTGTTCTATGTCACATAAAGCGTAAGATAAGCTTCGTTAGTACGTGACTGCACGCTTCGCAGAACAAAGAAAATAATGAAATTCATTTTGGGGTAGGTATCTAGACGAACAAGCGGTAGGTTGAATTCAGGTAAATTGAATATGGGTTCAACGCCCCTGCGCTCCACAACTGACTGAAGCTACGAGTAACAGTCTTCACATGAAATTTCACATCGATGAAGAAATAAGCTTTACTCGCGGCACTAAGATAAGTCTAAAAATACACGTGGGGTGAATACACCTTTTTCCATGCGGGCTCACAGTGTCACATGATTGCACCAACGTTTAGCTACAATAACTTTATTTTTGCGTGGCGTAACTTTATTTAACTTTACTTGGGCTAGCCCAAGTCACATCGCATACGTATGAAATTAAGCTTAAGCTGCGGTAATCTAATCTAATGGTGAGACGCCCGGACTGCGTACAAGCCACGTATCATCGCGAGTCAGAACCTTTTTTCCGACAAAGAACATTTTCCTCCTTCCTGCAAAAGTTTGTGAAGATCGATGTTTATTTTTGTTGAAATTTCAGAGGATCGTGTGGATAAAACCTGAGAATAAAACCATCTTGTATGTAGAAAAGAAGAATATTTCTGTATTGGTTATGTTGAACGTGGTCAAAGCATCGTGTCGTCATAACACAGACACTGGCGGGTACAGGGTGGAAAGGATCCAGGAATTCCATACTTTTGACTCAACTTTTCTATAAATTCAGCTGCACTTTTATACAGCATGCTCAGAAGAAGAAGAAGCAGAAAGTTGCTCTACGGGGCGGCTCACGTCGTCGCCCTATGAGTTTTTGTAAAGCTCTCGTTATAGCCATCCGAGGCGGCTGAAACCGCCCTTTGAATAGAAATGAAAATAGAAATATATTTATTTGACAAATAAACACAGGGGTATTAGAAAAAATAGTACAGTTTACGGTTGAGGTTTAAATGTCAAAATGGTTTAAACTCAGCATATGTTACGTGAAGCAGTGAGCTGCACGTAAGGCTGCGATTCTCGTCTGCACGTAACGTTAATCCTTACATGATTCTCGTTACCCAACTATGGGAATTATCCCAGTTTCTGTGGATAGAATTATAGACATTGCCAGCGGCACAAGCTTAACTTTATTTTGTGAATATTTCATGTAATAAGTAATAACAACTAGCTAACTGAATTTTTTGTTTACTTCTGATTTTAACCCTACCTCCACTCCACCGGAACCTATATTCAAAATGACCACCCCAAATAAAATCCTGGTTCCGCCCTTGCAGCTATAAACCAGACAGGATTTTCAATTCCTATACATATTTAACAATTAAATGTGCGCTCTGCTGATTTCTCCCGAGAACGGACAGAGATTCCGATGAGATGTATCGCAGCCGTATCGAATCAATCATCTGACAGTTCAATGAAAGGCAAAATAAGCTGGGCTTAGGAAATGTTTGCATCAAACCAACAAGCCGAGGAAAAGTAGGAAATAGCGAGATAAAGATCGAGCTGCGCTCAGATAGAATAGGTACAAGTACTATAGTAGGTAGGTATTGTTGTGTATCTGAATATACTTGTGCGCTCTATCTTACTTTTTACATTCGCAAATAAACCGATTCTGAAAATGTTACTCCATGCAAACTAACAATTGACGTGGCGGGAGCGAAAAGGTTAAACAATATACAAATAATAATTATCTGTTTCCTGGATCTCTCTTTATCTGTTTTTTTCCTGTCATCCCTAGGTTTGCTAGAAGAAATCTATCAGTTCAGTTCAGTTCAAAAATTTTATTGACCATAAAATCATACATATTACTTAGTCAACGTCAATATAATATTAATATTTTTGTATACTACCGCCCGTTCGGAAGTTGTGGGCTTAGGGATGGAGCAAAGAAGGGCAAGAAACCTCCACCGTACCTCTTTTAAAATATCAGAGCCTTAAAAATACAATGTTATGTATTTCTACTTAAGTCTAAGGAAATACACCGAGGAGAGACGTACTGACTATTTTTAGAGATAAGCTCGCCTTTGTAAATGTTACGTACTTTCTGTAAATGTTACGTGTTTTTATGTTTTTTTTGTGAAATAAAGTATGAATGAAATAATAATTGTAATTTCAAAATGTCGTATTTCTCCTAAGCCATAACTTGAATTGAAATATCCCAGTATTGGGTTACCCCAGTGCTTTTTAACAAATTACTTTCCCTTTCCAGTAAATAACATATCCCCTAACATATCTCGACGTTTATTATGATCCCGTAGTTGTGTAGAGGCTCACTTCGCAAGTCATCGCTCTGAATTCTTTATCAACGACGTGGCACAAGTTTACAAACCCGGCAACTACGGTCGAGTTTAAAGTCTCTCGCTATCCGAAAGCTTATTGTCTTTGTAACAAGTTTCACGGCTTAAGTTTAAACAAACGCGACAGCGTTTTTATAGGCGACGTACTTTACATTGTTCTCAGGGATCCGCGGACATCAAAGTAATAAACTAGATGTAAATAGATTTAACTACATTGTGATGTAAAGTGGCCGCGAGAGAAAAGTACTTAACTAAGTATTAGGTAGGGAATGTAGGGCATTGTAGGGATAAGCACATAGTATAAAGGTGTCGCCCCGTCCACGATGACGCGTGACGTAGTATCTATTTGCATCTTTGTCTTTCAGCAGAGTGCCCCGATGAAAGAAAAACATGCAAATAGCTAGGTACGTCACGCGTCGTCGTGGATGGCGGCACCTGCGCCAATAGGATACTTGCTCAGATTTTTATTTTTCAAAATTCGATAGATGACGTGGAAGAATCTTAGAAACCTTCCTTTTTTTCCTGTGACGAATTCAAAATGTCGCTCGACGCTCGCTCGCTCGACTCGACGACTTCTGCCATACGAATAAATAAATAAACCTGACGAATGAAGATTGTTGTAAAAATGGGAAGAGAAGGCCGAAACAAACAAAAAATATCTGTTGTTAAATATTAACCTTGAAAATGTCAACGTAAGCGAGATAATTGGTAGTTAATATAAATAATAGAGAACATTAGCTATTTGTTTCCGATTACCTCTCAAATGTGTCTTTTCTGTCTCCTTTAATAGGCACCAATATTTTTTGTTTCACTTAAGTACCCATATTTACCGCATGCATCACGATTCACGCGCCAAAGGAAAAATATATAAAAAAACCTTTACTTTACTTTACTTTATACTTTATTGCACAGAAAACATAATACAGTCACTTAATATTAGAAAAAACATGTACAAAGGCGAGCTTATCTCTAATAAGAGATCTCTTCCAGCAAACCTAGGATGGAGAGGATAATTTAATTAAAGGTAGACCTACATAAGTGCACAACGATAAATATTAAAATAATAGGCTACTTACTAATAAATATATAAATACAGATAAAAACAAAAAACAAAATATAATATATAAATAGATACTAAGCTATATTAAGGTAGAGAAAGATAGTGTTCCTTCAAGCGTTTTTTTTTAATGTTGAGTGAAGGACTTTCCCTGATAGCACTGGGAAGTTTGTTCCAAAGTCCAATAGCACGGAGACGGAACCCATGCTCATATGCGGATGTGTTGTGTTGCGGAGTTATAAGCAGTGACCGAGTGTGAGATCTCCTGGGCCTATGCGAAGACAAAAATTCAAATCGATCTCGCAAGAAGCCATTATAGCGTGGATTAAATAATATGTTGAAGAGACAGATAAGGGTGTGGAAATCCCGACGAAGACGGATAGTTACCCACTTCAGCTCCCTGCGAAACTCCGAGACATGGTCATACTTGCGCAGACCGAAGACGAAACGAATCCCGAGATTTTGAAGTCGCTCGAGTTTATTCAGTTGATCTTCGTTTGCGCTGACCCAACAGACATCAGCGTAATCGATAAGAGGAAGGAGCAGAAACTGGGCAAGCGTGTTTTTTGTCTGACGAGGCAGGAAGTTTTGAAGTCGCCTGAGGGAATGAAAAGTAGGGAAGACACTGACTTCGCGCCATCAATTATTTTTTGCAGTATCTGCTCAGAAAGTATCTAACTCTCCAATTATCTACTTAAATTGAAAAAGTTCTGCCACAAATGTGCCACAATAATCTTTTGAAAACAACTTTTGCGTCCTTCAAATGGTTATTCACCCCAAAGGGGGACAGTCCTAAAACAGCACAACAATACCACACGACACAGCCGTAAGATATTCCTTTAGGGGTCAGAGAGATATCCCGTAACCATGAAAAGGTAGGCTCTCTTCTACTCAGGTATGCACAAGACGTCGCCGAGTTCCCACAAAGGTGAATAGCTATACGAAGGAAGGAAGGCTATAGAGGACAGAGTACGCTCGGAGTCGGGGCACGTCGGCCCTCACTTTCCCGGCGCGGCTATAGAGGACAGAGTACGCTCGGAGTCGGGGCACGTCGGCCCTCACTTTCCCGGCGCGGCTAAAAATAGACGCTCGTTCGCGACAGTACCTCGCGCGCTCTGGTAGAAGGGGAGAGTCGGAAGGGATTTCGTGAGAAGATATAGAAAATAAATTACACCTTGTTGACTACTTGTACCAAATATAAGGTTTTAGTTTCCCCTGTGAAGTCGTCACGGGACGAGACGGGAACTGGGTCAATTTAACTTGCAAAATTTCATTTACATGGATAACATCATTATTTTTACATCTTGGTGCGTCTACAGGTTGTAAAATAATGATGTAGTTGGAATGTGAACTATCATACAATTTTATTTCTTGTTGCCGTCTCATCTCAATCCAGTATAGTGCCGCCGCTGCCGTCGCTCGATTAACTCACAAAAAAGATTCGTCGGCTCCCCGACCCGAAGCAACCATCACAAGTCAACACAACGACACTCGACTTTCGACTTTGTGAACTACGGTACCCCGCCAAACCTTCGTGTAACGAACTACCGAAAATTGTTAGCTTTTCTGGATGCCCGCACTTGTCCCTTTATTAAGGTTGCCTTCACTCATATTCATATTAAAAGCTGTTACTTGTATAGCGAACATTGTATAGATATAAGTCTGTTAATCTACGTGTGGATTTAATACCCTATTAAAAGTAGGCTATTACCAAAGGCGGTGGCGCTCATAAACGGGTATTATAGGATAAAAAACCACGTCAAACTCATTTAATTAGCTGTGATATGAAAACTGATAATAACCATAAAGATTTTACAAGAATTAAGGTCCACTTACACGACATCACAAAATATGTTTAGAGTTTTAAATTGCTATAGTAACTCTCGAAATAAGTATCAAGTAAGACAGATTTTGCGAATGTCGTGCAAGTGGACCTTAACACATTCGCGGCAGGCTTTCTCTAATAAATTAATATAATAAATTACCGTCAGACTAACATATTCAAATATTCATAAAGGAAGATACATGCAATCTGGGCCATAATTTTATCAGCCCCTGAATATGAATTTCACAGCTTATCTGATTAACATGGTTAGATTGCTCGATGCTCGTTTACCGAACTTTAGGGTGTGGGTGGGTAGTAGATAATTATATTTAGTGTCTACAATCGATGGCGCCTTTCGTAGTGGGGTGTAATAAATTGTGTTGACACAGCTCATTTAAACCTTTAAACCTTCGTGACGTCACTCGTTAGCGACCAATAGTAAAGACGAGTAGATAATCTAAAATATTGTAAATAAAGGTGGCAGTTTTCTAATTCCGTAGGCTGTAAACTAATCTATAAAATAGGAAACGTGTTTACTTTTGAGCTCAGGTTTTCTTTGACACCTTGACAACTGTCACTGCATACATTGAAAAATGAAAAAAAAATGAAAAATGAAAAATCGTTTATTGCCATAAGGAAATACAATTCACAGGTATGCTGACCCTCACACTAGGCATAGCCTGTCTTGTGAGGGAGGAAATAAACATTAAATTAATTAAAAAATAATAAAATTAATTGCTTGTTTACAATAGTATAAGCCGGGTCGATATTAGCGAGCTGTAAATCTGTAACTTTTGAATAACATTATACGACATGAAGTAAAAATTAACGGCTCGCAGGGCAAAGGGACAGTTACCTATCGACCCTTTGGTCGCACAAAACCCTCGTGGTAAACACACACTCGTGTTTTAAATGCAACAGTTTCAACTATTCTTTCCACACTACAGCTACTCTAGGTGACGTCTGTCTGTCAATCCTAGGAATAGGAAGTCTTTACAAGTCAAGATTTACTAATTGAGTTGAGTAATTAATTATTTAACATGTCAATTTGCCCTGTTCTGCCAGTAAATTTTTACTTTCAGGATAAGTATAACAATATTCAGAAATTCGGGGTGAAAACCAACCCGCCTTGTTAGTCTGCGATAGCAAGAGACCCTTAGAAGTTAATGAGACGAAGGTAACATCACGAAGCAGGAAGTCAAAGAATCATTATAATGTGTACGCAGCGAGCCAAAGTTCGTGAAATGTCGAACGTGTGCTGCCCACCGACTAACAGGAGAGATCGATAGGTTGTCGGAAACACGAGAGGATATCGAACGATTAATATAGCAAGGTATTATTACTAGCTTTAAGTATTTATAAATGTGGGTCTTGTGACCTGAAATAAAGTCGATTGTTATTATTAAGCCTGGCCTTCTAATAATTAATTCACCAAGTTAAAAACTTAAAAATAAACGGTCAAGTTGAGTAGGACTTGCGCTTCAAGGGTTCCGATCATACTTTTAGATTACTACCTCGTAACTGCATGGTGCAATGAAGTAAATGCATAAAAATACAAGTATGATGTCATCCATGTAAACAAAATTTCAACATAAACGGTCGTAGCGTTCGATTGCGATAACCTAGAAGGTTGATTTTTCACAGATCAATGCGACCAACAGACGTGATATAAATTTCAGATTGATATGTTTACGCGTTCTTATGATATAATAATTCACAAAGTAAAAAACTTAAAAAAAAAACGACTACGAGACCATAACTCAATCCTCTCTGCTCGCGCTGCGAATGTCGTCTAAAAACATGAAAATGGATGAATATTGGTCCCTTATAGACCAAAGCAGACCAGGACGGCATGTTGTAACCAAACTACTGGACTGATTCCTGATTTTCAAAAAATGGGACCAAGCTTATGAGAAAACATACAACCGAATTGAGAACCCCCTCCTTTTTTGAAGTCGGTTAAAAATGTCTTGACACACAGACAGGCAGACAGACGGACAGACGGACAACAAAGTAATCCCAAAACGTTTCCTATTTTTTCCTTTTAAGGAACGGAACCCTAAAAATGATCGTCCGTGCGCTCTACGACCGCACCGCTTCAACACCGCAGCAGGCCGTCAAGAAATTACGCATAAATTGAAAGCGCCCTAACTGTGTTTAATGTCACTTGTAGCATTTAACACAGACACACAGAAGTTTCATTAGATGATTTTCAAAGGCTTATCTCTAACAAGAGAACTATCCTATCATTGCAGAGTGTCCGCCGGCTGCGGACGGCATGGAGCGGTTCGCCTGTCCGACACCGGACCGCCAGGGCCGGTACCGCTGCATCGACGACCATGTGCTGTGC
Source organism: Argyresthia albistria (assembly GCA_963457715.1). Lineage (NCBI taxonomy): Eukaryota > Metazoa > Arthropoda > Insecta > Lepidoptera > Argyresthiidae > Argyresthia > Argyresthia albistria. The sequence goes on along the minus strand of OY735261.1, from coordinate 2,909,547 downwards.
GACGGCTTCATCGACTGCCCCAACGGAGAGGACGAGGATCGGCAAGCCTGCATGTTCTATAAGACGGTGAGTAAATTGGGCCTCATAAAAGTTGCCTGTCTCTTTGTCAAAAACTTAGCGTCATGCCTTTTCCTAACGGTGTCACAGAGCCACAGTTTGTATCTACATTTAGCAGCTATTAACCCATGTCTCGTTCCTATTCTTAGATAAAATTTCTGTGATAGCCGCTTCTGTCCACCTTCCTGTCTAGAGCTTACATTGCGGCCTCTGCTGTTACGCAGGAGGCTTTGAATACACATATTGCAATCATATAAAATCGAACTTACGAGTACTTCATACACACAAGCTCTTTTATGGCGAAGGAAATGCTCGCGAGGAAAATTGTATCAAACCAACAACTTGAAATGTTTTTATGCATGCAGGTCTTGATTGTTAAATAATCAACTTTCAGACGAAGGCGCATTTAGACGTTTTGGCGGACGCCCTGCTGCGATGGGCCCGCGGGCGCTAAGCCGCCCGCCTTAGCCACCCCAGCCGCCCTAGCACACACGCCCTCGCCTGACCCTTGTGCCCAGCAGTCGACGAACTAACATTACGAGTTACTTGCAAGGCAACATACGGAGCGTGTGAACATTGAAACATATCATGTAGTGGTGCAGTCGATGCTAAAACATGACCACTTAAAGTGTAGTGTAAGGTACCGGCGCCTGCGTCGCGCGATCCACGCGAGCCGCCCGGACCCGACCGGCATCGTCACAATGAACCTTCACGCAGGTTTCATTTCCAATATTTCATACTTTCTAGTCCTTATTAAACTAAAATGTGAGACTGGTAGTCAACATTGTTAGTCAGTAGAGTATATACATATACAAAACATATATTTTAGGATTATGAATCTTCGTTTGACGAATCATCAATTGCGTAGATACTTATATTTTTTATTAACATATAAATTGCTGTAACTCTTTAGTATTGTTAATTCTAAAGTTATTTATTTACAACATTCCATTGTATGTTATGGACTATTTATGACTGATTTTAAGTCATTGTGAAGTATTCTTAGGTACGTACATTAATTAACATTTGTGTTTGATGAAATTAATTATTTTATGTGAAATTCGGCCTATTCTGTACGCGTTGCAAGAGTTATATGAAAACTCATCGCATAAAAGATAAACATTATTTTCTTCTAGTCACAGATATTAGCTATTTACAAAAAAAAAACGCTTACTAATAAGGTTTCCGATATATAATTATTATGATATTCACCTCAAATTTAGGCAGCTACTACATTATAAGATTGAGTACGAAATTCGTAAAAACTGATTATGTTTATAACATTCCGTAACAGCTGTTTTGTACAGACATATTAGTTATTGTTAAACTTATTAGAATCTTTATTAAGACCATTTGAAGTTTCGAACAATACAAATATTGTTGCCGCTTATCCTAATCGAATATGGTAAATAAAATTGCAGAATTCAACGATTAAGTTGCCGTTTATATATATAAGTAGCAGATTAACCGAAGCAGTAACGTTTAGTAATTCGTCCAAGCAAACGGAATCAGTTCTCACTAAAAGCTGTAATTGCTTGTTACTACCAAACGACTGTCAACGAGAATTTCCTCTGTCCGCCCCGCCCGCCCCGCCCACGCTTTAACGGTGGGTGGTTTCAGCTTAATTTTCCTTGAGTGAATTACCGTTTAGCTTAATCTTTGATATTGCGTTTATATTGTTATTCGTTATTTGATCTCTGTTTTTCTAGGCACAGATAGTCTACTTAGTTTCAAGTTTTATTTCAATGTTTTAGGAAACAGAGATATCTATCATTTCCTGTCATCTTCTCTGCACATTCGTTTAAAAAATAAATGAGGTAATAAAAATAATTGTTAGATAAGCTATCCATAGGATGACTCTTATATATTTCCGATATTATGAAGATCTTTGGGTATGGAAAAAAGAATATCTGAATATAAGGAGACGATTGAGATTATGTACTTATTTAAAAATATATAATAAGCTATAGGTAGTTATAGAGTAGGTCTTGCATAAGATCTTGTATACATACCTACTTAGGTTATTCGTCTTATAGTTAACAGCTTTCAGTGAGTTGAGTTACATAAGTATTTGTTAAATAAATTAACGACAAACATATACCTATTTACTTACATTCCTATCAAAATTATTTTCTCAAGATTGAAGTGGTACGCCATGTAAGTAGATGTATCACAGAATTTATTATGACAATCTTTACTAATCCAAAATTATAAAGAAATATTTAGCCATAGGAAAAGTATGTTCGTGTTGCACTAGATCTTACGTATTCTAAAGTAGGTAGTCGATTTTTGGTACATTATACTTATAAATTAAGTATAACGAATGTGTTGATAAGTGACCGAATGATACGTTCTCGTGAGGAACAGGAGGACATCGCAGCTATGCCAAATAATTTATTTCAAGATGTATAGAAATTAAAAATTAGGTTGCTAAATACCGTTGTAGTCTGTTAGAACTATGTTCTTGAGCCATCAGACCCTTCGGTATTTATGATACTGAAAAAGTACGTTAGGTAATATACTAAGGTAAAGTAGTGGTTGCATAGGAGAGAGCCTATTCGTAAGATAGTTGCATCCATTCCATTTTGGCACAATTATGTCTGAACTGAAAATTGCAAAATTTCAAATGTATCAGATATAACAATAAATAATAAAACAAAGTAACCCTTACTGAGCGTAAATAACCTGGTTGATACAAATAAATACTTATTAATGGGCTATTTTCTAAATTAGTGTTTAACTGGCTTGCTTCGGTGAAAAGGGTCCCATAGAGAGCGTATCGTGTGTCCTTACAGCATTTTTTTACAATTCTGTTTTTACACACACCAAAATAGGAGTGGGTTTGAACAATATAATTGTATTTTTTATTTTAATAGAATAAAGTTTGTGAGCATAATCAATTTATCATAAAATAAAATTACTTCCTTCTATTTTCTTCTTTGTTTGCATTGTTCTTGTAGAATAGAAACTTGATTCTGCCATTCAAAAAATAAACGGTTAAGTGCGAGTAGGACTCGTGCACCAAGGGTTCCGATCACACTTGGAGAGCGACACGTGTTATTAGGTTTCCACATAAAAAAAAACTAAAATATGATGTCATTTATGTAAACCAAATTGAATATTTTTGTAGAAATTTGCAGTTTCCAGATTTTTCCCTTTACTTGTGCTACAAGACCTTGCTTAGTGCCAAATTTCATGATTGTAGGCCTACGGGAAATACCCTATAGGTTTTGGGTCCATTGCGATTACTATGAAAATCCAACAATTTTACAGCATAAATCATCACAGCTATATGCGACCACAGACCTTAACAATTTGATATAAATTTCAGTTTGTTACGTTCACGCATTCTTGGTTTAAAGGTTGCGACACACGGACAGACAGACAGACAGATAGACAGACGGACAGATGGACGGAAGGACGGACAAAGTGATCCTATAAGGGTTCCTTTTTTTTTCTTTTGAGGATCTTAACCCTAAAACGAAGAAATGTGAACACAACGACGACGCAATAAAGTTTGGGCGAAAGTTTCCAACTTGAAGTAGGTTACACTATCGAATTTACCGAAGCTTTTTCATTACGTAATTTTTGAAATCTTTGACATGACCAAGCGGCAACAATATTTGTGACATCGTTACTCATTTCACAGTATACTATTTATTGTGTATATGATTTCCTAATTGTAAATATTTTATTAAATCGAAAATATTGAATTATATTAATGTAATTGCACTAAAATTTGCCTGTTCTGTATGTGCACAGCAATTTATTGTGATATTTTAAATACTGTAGACTATAAGGTGCAAACCATGATCTCGCGAATAGACTATGTATGTACATACTTATATACCTACTCAACGTGATTAGTTTATGTTGAGAGTATATTATATACTGTATTGAATACTGGCTAGTCATGTTAGAAGGCTTAACACATTCCAATAGGCAAATCACAAAGTCTGTCGTTGTTGTCCTTCATCGTCCCCGATAGAACACCTCATGACATGATCATTTGAGCCTCACTCCGACCCCATCCTCATAAACCCTAATACCTTAAGTCGATTATAATGAGATATATTTAACCTCTTAAGTTTGGAAACATTTAGCAATTTTGGTCAATTTTGTCGATATATGTGTGTGTATTTAGGATAAATCAAAATGCTAATTACTTACTGTTGTCCACTGTTTCTATTAAGCTATTCATATAGTGACCTCACGTGATGGATTGTGTGTGTTAAGGCTCACGTACACTGCGGTCAGTGACTGGGGTAGTATGGGTACAGTATTTTAATGCTGGTCACTCACTGGCCTGCTGACTTGGCGCGAGCCACCACTCCCTCCTGAGCTACTACGGGTATACATTAATACTAATTATATTCTGGTTAATGTTTTTAGTAATATAAACAAGAGACACGTGAAAAAAAGTAAGTTTATGTCTGTAACGTACCTAACCTAAACTTTTTGTAGAGGCGGTGTGGTCGGCGTAGGCCGCTCGCACGCGCCTAGATCACGGCACTACACCATTATATATTGTAGTTAAATAATATATGTAAGCACACCTGCAAGCACAATTTTTCTATACATGTATTGAGTATACTAAAGATACGCCATTGATATAAATGTTTCTAGTCTTTTATACGTCGTGAACGTCTTGAGATTGTCAATAAATTGTATCTTCTGTGAGAAGTGAAACATGCTCACTGAATCTTCCGAAATCAGTTCAAATAACAAAACTAACTGCATTAGTACTCGTAGTGCGGTATTACCCAACTGGTTCACACAAATAATCAAATCACACACGTGCGCTCAACCGGAGGAATACTCCACAAATAGATTTAACATAACCATATTTTTAGATCTCCACTTGTAGATATCATTACACCAATTACCTGTTTGTAGTTGACACGTTTAATGCCATTGGTAAAACGTTTTGTCTGCTCTCAGCCTTATTACATCTTTTGCCCAACGTGCGTTGAATACAAAGTGGGATTCCATAAATACTGTTTTCAATAACAAACAACTTACCGTTGTGTACAAATGCAACTATTTTTGTAGATACATTTTTCTATTTCATTACAACTAGGTAGATACTTATATTTTTCTCGTTGCGTTTGCCAAAGACAAAACTATTTCTTGCCGCACAAAAATGTAATTTTAGACGACTAATTCAATATGCACCTTGGCAGAGTAATGTGTGTTTAGACGGCCCAGAGTGTAGGGCGCAAGAGGCATCCTGGTCGATCTGGTAGCGTGGCGGCAGGCGCAGCCAGCCCGGGGACGAGGTAGCGTCAGCTGAAGAGAACATTCATTATTGTCTATCCCTGGTACCTTCAGCCAAACATGTCTCTAGGCCTGCCTCGACCCGCCGCCATGTCCTGAATGAGTTGCCTTGACACTCCACACAACATGTGTGAGAGCAACTCATGGCGATAATCTTATAACGACTACGCTATTTTGTAGGCGTAATATACTTTTGGACTATTTATTATGTATTGTTAATTACTATGTATGTTGTATTAAGATTAAAACATGAAAATCAAAATAAATGTTAATAAATGCCTCAGCCAGACGGACATAAGTTTTATTAGTTGCAAGCACAGCCAGAGCATCCTATATCACCCAGTTCGGTTAGTTCTGTGATCAAAATGCGAAGTGTCAAACAGTTTCAGCTAAATAATGGCCAGTATTACCTTTAACTTTGCTTTGACGTTCTGGCCATTGTTATTAACCCCAGTGGCGGATTTGCCGTAAGGCCCAGCAGGCCCGGGCCTAGGGCGGCCAGATATTAGGGGCGGCCAATCGTGACAAAAAAAACACTGATGATATCGAGTAATAACAGCGTGGTATAGCGTTCATGCCACAGCGCCCCCGTGTCCTGCTGCCGCTGCCCCCACTGACAGCCATCGCTCGCGTGCTCGACATAACATTAACGTTACTTTTGACCCTCCCATGTCATGTTGTCACAGTTTTACATTTAGATTACTTTATCAATATAACCCAATATGATCCAGGAATTCCATACTTTTGACTAAGCTTTTCGATTTCATTCAGGTGTACTTTTATACACTATACTCAGAAGAAACAGAAATATATTTCGACATGCTAGCCTTGTGAAATTTCCGCTTTGTGTCCTATGAAGTTCTCGTTACTCGACTTGCTAGCCATGGCAAGGAAAACCGGGGTGGGTGGCTAACGCCCCCATCATGCTCTTATAACCTTCTCGTTAATCGAATTGCTAGCCATGGGAATTTTCCGGGGCGGCTGACGCCACCCTTTATATTCTTTTGGTTCTTGTAAAGTTCTTACAAGGTCCCGTTACTCGACTTACTGGCGAAGTGGCGGCGTGAGCCATCCCGGGAACATTTTCCATGGCATGGAAAATGTTCCCGGGATGGCTCAGGCCACCCTTTGTTTATTTGTTTATTTGTTTATTTATTTATTTGGGAACTGAGCCCACAGCACAATATAAAAATGTACAGCACAATAAATAACTTATACCTAGGCCAATTAGGGGCTCTGATTATACTTCTATAACATTTTGCAAATACCCTGCATACATTTTTAATTTTTTATTTTAATAAAAGTTTTAACTGATATTATATCTAGATGTTACAGAGGGAGGGGGGAGGTGTGAAATGTGTGTGAGGGTGTGTATGCGTGTGCATGTGTGGATATGTGGATATGTATGTAGTAGTAATAATAGAGAGAAAATGAATTATTTTTGAAAAAAATGTTTCATTGAATTAGTGGTGGTACAAAGATCAACTTCATATTCTTTTGAAAGCGGCCAGGTCCTTTATGTTCTTGTAAAGCTTTCGATAATTTAATTGCTATCCATGGGAATATTCCAGGGCGGCTGTCACCACCCCATAAATTCTTACAAAGTCCCGTTACTTGTAGCACTTGACTTGCTAGCCGATGGGACATTTCCGGGGCGGCGCCGCCGTATGACTCCCTGAGAAGATTTCGTTTCTTGACTAGTAACCATGGGGTTCGGCAACGCCGCCTTATGCTGGCACTCATAAGGCGGCGTTAGTCGCCCCAAAACCCATGGGTGTGAAAATATTACTAACCAGCAGCTATTATATTTCTGTATCTAAATGCGGCTACAATGCCTAGGGCCCAGGGCGGCCAAGTCTGCAAATCCGCCACTGATTAACCCTCTAGTCGACACATCTTATCTATCAATATTCGCCATTGTTCGGTCGTTCGAGCGGTGTGCTTCTGATAGCGAAGGGGTCTTTTTTGGTACGAGATTATTAATTCATATAGAGATGGATAATTAAATTAATCTGGTTCCTGTAAGTACCTGCACTAGACTCTGTGTTCTACGTCTACGACTTAATACAGCCGACTGACGCGTTAGATTTGTGGGTTCATTCATTCTCTCTACTTAAACTATTTAGCACCCCAGTCGGCAGAGTTTTCAGGCCATACAAAAAAAAGTTAATTCCGAATTCAACGAAACTTAAGTACTTATCTATGATGTTTGTGGGCAGTGCTACACCCAATTTTCCGAACAAATAATGCTTGTGCTAACTTGATTATTATAAAACTATACTAAATAGGTACCCATATAAAGTAAGTGGTTTCGCTGTCTGTCATGTGCACATGCTGCGACAGCAAAAGGGTTCAAACTCAGCTGTCACAAGAAAAAATTGTCTGGGGCCCAGAAGGTACAATGTGAGTTGAAACATTAGTTTGTCCAGGTGGCAAGTTTAAATAATAACCGGACTCGCGCACGAAGGGATCCGTACTTCTATAAAAAAACCGCAAAAAAAAGCTCGTTAGTTGTATGGGAGCCCCCCTTAATATTAAATTTCTTTTAGTTTTTAGTACATATTTCTTGTTATAGCGGCAACAGAAATACATCATTCATCTACACCCAAACCTCAATCAATTCTAAGGATCAATCTTCTTTCAAAATACATGTCCACTATTATATTTAAACATGACTAGAGATGGGCAGAGGGTTTAAACCCAACTGGGCGGAAAGGGCATAAACTGGGAAAATAGGGCAAAAACGAATTTCTGCCCAAATAAATGCCCAGTTACAGGGCAGAAACCATAATTTCACAAAACTTAGAATTATCAAGACGTAATCGTTAAATAGTGATAAGGTTTACGTATTTATACCAAAATATATTATTTAGGAATAAAGTGTTGCCCAATTTTTTTTATTTGTACGATTTTATTAAATAAAACAAGTACTTACCTATTCAAGAAATAGTGTTACTTACTGTAATTTTCTATATTTATACGTCATCTATAATCTATAATATCACTAATTCTTTATTTATTATGTGCATCGGTCATTCATACATAATGAAGCGCAAACTGCCAATTTCTCACGCTAGGTGGCGCATCTGGGACGACACCCTAAAATTTGACGGAAACTATCAAATTGTATCTAGTTTTTTGTCAAATAAGTTTTGAAACTTTTCAACAGTAACTACCTTATACTACCAATGCAGTGCTTATAATTGTAATAAATTAAAATTAATTTTCTTCTTTTTAGGGAATGAAATGTTAATTTGAAGCTTAATTTAAAAATATTTTTTTTACTTTTTATTTATTTTTAACTTTTTAGTCTTTATCATGACAGGACAAAACATTTTATCTACAATAAGAGTGTTTGTCAAGATGAATTAAATGAGCCCAAACACAATAGGATTGCGCCGTTTGGTAACAGAGTTCCCATGGCCAATTGGCCATCTTCCGGCTCCAGCATCGTACTTGTCAAGACAAATCAAATGCGCCCAACCATAATTTCATACTTCATTATTTCTTTACATCATCCTAGCTCAAGAAAAGGAGGTTTTGCTGCTGTCAAAAGAGTCCGTGAAAGTTCGCGTTTCCGAAGCCGGGCAAAGAAAACTAGAAATCGTTCCATTTTCAAGCTCATTACACATCTGATGTATAAATGGTTCATGTCATGACGACTACCACTCACTATGCTTGACAGTGTGGCGATACGTACGACTTAGTGACGTACGACTGGCTGAACTGGAAGCGGCGGAGAAATTATCGGCGCTGAAAAAGCAAGAGCTGGAGCTAGAAGCCGAACTCGTGAAGAAGCGACTAGCTGCTCAAGTCTCCGCGATACAAGACGACCAGAAGAGTCTTCATGGGGACCCTATTCCGCCCGCTGCCCGACGACAATGGATAGACGACTGGCTGTTGACAACGCCTCTCAACGAACGACGAGAGGAAGCAGTCGCCACGGAACGAATGCGACCAAGGCAGCTACAGTTCCAGCCACAGCGAGGAAGATCACCGAATCCTGCCCGATCGAGGAGAGGTGTGGAAGAATTGGTTGAAGCCCTGCAGAAGATGACGTGATCCGGACGTGATTATGAAGACCTTGGAGCAGTGCTTTGGTCACCCGGAGCTCATCATCGACCGAACTTTGGATGAGCTGAAGAAGTTGCCAAAGCCCGGGACATCAGCGACGGAGTTGAACAACTTCACCATCAAACTGCAAAACACAGTCTGCGTGCTGACATCGATTGACCGGCGTGGATACCTGAACAACCCCATGTTGACCCGAGAGGTCCTAGACAAGCTCAGCCCGCATATCCGCTCGCGCTGGTGCGACTACGCGGAACAAGAAGAGGGAACCATGGAGCCAGAGATCATCGTCCTTTCTCGCTTTCTCATGCGTGAGGCGGACAAAGCTTTACGCCACACATACGCGCCAGCTACGAGCACGACTATGGCGGTGAAGAGAGAGCAGAAGCCTACTGCGGCCCCGAAGAAGAAAGAAGAAAGAAAGAGCCTAGTATACAGCGTCGTCGATGAAAAGCAGGCAGAGCCATGCCCGAGCTGTGGACAAGCCCACACGCTTCCGCATTCTCATAAATTGTTAGGGAAACCGCGTTTTTCCGTTTTTTAACACGCCCCGGCGCGGCACCGGCACCGGTTTAGTGAGTAAAAGCTCATGCACACGAGACGGTTTTTCTTGACCTCGAGGTCAGTGAACTTTCAACAGCTTTTTCGATATAAAATCAGCCATTTTTGTCTTCTTCCACCCTAATACTTCCACATTTCCACGTGTCCCGAATGCTTGAAATGGCGGATATTAAAAATATAACTCTAAAACTACTGATTTCCGACGGTTCCCATATTTTGATATCGTCTATAAATACACTAATCTACATTTAAAAACCATCATGCATAACTGCTTATGCATCTGCGACCGCAGTCGTTCTAAGTCTTTCCGTTTAATTTACCTCGCTCGAATGATGTAAAGTATTATTAGTATTACGGGTGTAAGTAGCTATTTCACCCTCGAACTATATTCACCCTCGCTCGCTTCGCTCGCTCTAAATATCTAAATATCTCGGGTAGACTCGATCCTTAGCGCCCTTTGCGAGCTGCGCTCGCACGGGCTCCAAATTGGACCTTCGTCCGTAATAGCTCTCTTTCAACAGTTACATAGGACAATAAAAACATAGAAAACTTGTACAAAGGCGAGCTTATCTCTAATAATAGATCTCTTCCAGCAAACCAAATAGGGAACCATCGACAATATAGACACGTACGACATACGATCATAAATTAAAATAGGAATAAATAGGAATGGATGTCCGACGATGAACGAATTTTAGGATCGATTGAAAACAAATGGTTGTTTTAAAAACCAAGTACCTACTTATAGCGCGAATTAAAGTTTTACTTTACATTAAATCAACTCTAGAAATAATTTTATCAAAGCTTAAGTAACAATTTGTGATAATTAGCAAATAAAGTAAATGCCCTGTGATCGGGCGTTTATTGGGCATAAATAAACGGACGTTTATTGGGCGTTTATTCAATACGTCCGTAAATGTCCGGGCAAAAACCCATCACTAAACATGACACAATTATTTCATAAATATACGAGCATTTAAGTTTATTTATTTTCTTTCTAGAACCTATTATGTTTATCTATATCTCTTATTTAAATCTTGTAGACAAATCAATACCACACATACAACACTCTGATATACACTAGGTTCCGACAGAATACCAGCGCTATAGGTCTTCCTGCAGCATATGCTGAGCCGGAACCCTTTCACCGTCGTCATACACAATACCAGCGCTATAGGTCTTCCTGCAGCAAATGCTGAGCCGGAACCCTTTCACCGTCGTCATACACAATACCAGCGCTATAGGTCTTCCTGCAGCATATGCTGAGCCGGAACCCTTTCACCGTCGTCATACACAATACCAGCGCTATAGGTCTTCCTGCAGCATATGCTGAGCCGGAACCCTTTCACCGTCGTCATACACAATACCAGCGCTATAGGTCTTCCTGCAGCATATGCTGAGCCGGAACCCTTTCACCATCGTCATACACAATACCAGCGCTATAGGTCTTCCTGCAGCATATGCTGAGCCGGAACCCTTTCACCGGCGTCATACACAATACCAGCGCTATAGGTCTTCCTGCAGCATATGCTGAGCCGGAACCCTTTCACCCTATAGGTCTTCCTGCAGCATATGCTGAGCCGGAACCCTTTCACCGTCGTCATACACAATACCAGCGCTATAGGTCTTCCTGCAGCATATGCTGAGCCGGAACCCTTTCACCGTCGTCATACACAATACTAGCGCTATAGGTCTTCCTGCAGCATATGCTGAGCCGGAACCCTTTCACCGTCGTCATACACAATACTAGCGCTATAGGTCTTCCTGCAGCATATGCTGAGCCGGAACCCTTTCACCGTCGTCATACACAATACCAGCGCTATAGGTCTTCCTGCAGCATATGCTGAGCCGGAACCCTTTCACCGTCGTCATACACAATACCAGCGCTATAGGTCTTCCTGCAGCATATGCTGAGCCGGAACCCTTTCACCGTTGTTATACACAATACCAGCGCTATAGGTCTTCCTGCAGCATATGCTGAGCCGGAACCCTTTCACCGTCGTCATACACAATACCAGCGCTATAGGTCTTCCTGCAGCATATGCTGAGCCGGAACCCTTTCACCGTCGTCATACACAATACCAGCGCTATAGGTCTTCCTGCAGCATATGCTGAGCCGGAACCCTTTCACCGTTGTTATACACAATACCAGCGGCGCTATAGGTCTTCCTGCAGCATATGCTGAGCCGGAACCCTTTCACCGTTGTTATACACAATACCAGCGCTATAGGTCTTCCTGCAGCATATGCTGAGCCGGAACCCTTTCACCGTTGTTATACACAATACCAGCGCTATAGGTCTTCCTGCAGCATATGCTGAGCCGGAACCCTTTCACCGTCGTCATACACAATACCAGCGCTAAAGGTCTTCCTGCAGCATATGCCGAGCCGGAACCCTTTCACCGTTGTCATACACAATACACTACCATTGTTTGTTTGTTTTTCTGAAATGTTTACTTGTGTTATCTGTGTTCTGTGTTTTGTGTAAAATGACGACTGAATAAACGTATCTATCTATATCTTATCTTATCTTATCATTTGTGAAAATTTCAACTGTCTAGCTACCACGGTTCATGAGATACAGCCTGGTGACAGACTGACAGACAGAGACAGACGGTCGGACGGACAGCGAAGTCTCAGTAATAGGGTCCCGTTTGGCACCCTTCGGGTACGGAACCCTAAAAAGAACTATATTGGTGGCAAGTTTGTGTGAGAATAAATACAGGGTTGGTTTTAGAATCGTTCATCCTTAGTTTGATTATAAAAAGGTGACACCCACTGTAGCGTAAGGACTAAAGAGTCCTTGGAACAATATTGACATTAAAATTATAAAAAAAATGGCATTAAAATTATTTTGACAGTGGGTACCAAGACGTCAATGAATGTCTAATTTTTGACGTTGGTTGGTACCCACTGCTTCCGATTTTGAAGGCACGGACAACTAGCTGCTCTAAACTATTTTGAGAACTAATATTAGTTTGAATTACGTTAATCGGTATTTGGGAGTCACGTTCTCTAAACGCGATCTAAGAATAGTTGTCGATTTTTTTTCACATTATACGCATTAGCGCCAACAGGGACTGTTCGGAACCACAATGTATCTTTTTATTTCTCGATTATTCCTCGATTTCGAGATTATTTTATCAATGGAAAATTAAAGAAACCATTTAATTAAAAATACATATTATTACTGATTTAATATAATAGAAGCATTTTAAGCTGTTTTTGATCAAATTTGTAACATCTATCGTACATTATTAACATGAGAAAACTCATTGCAAATAAACTACAATTATGTTCAATCAGTTTCCGAACGGTTAGTTAGAGCGGATGGCGCTATGTCAAAACGTCAGTCAACATTCATTTCAGTTTTACGTTCGGCTAAATTATTTGTTTTCTTTCAATAATAAGGTGGAAATGTGAAAGATTATAGACAGCAAAGCACAAAAGCAGCATCATAGTACGTCTACCTAACTTCTTTGCTCCGTGTCTTATAGAAATAGGTACCTATGTTGCGAATTTGCGATGTTGAGTGAGGTGTCGTAATTTGTGTGTATGATTGTGTTTTAGCCCAATTATGAGACAAATATCCACCAAATATCACAAATTCTTGCATCATCGGAAGTGTAGGTGCCTATACTGCTATAATCGATCGTCATAAATGGCACAAAAACTGCAGAAAGGCACTCCAAAACGCTGGGTCTAATTTGTTTGGGGTTTATGTTGGACTAATGCATACGCCAGTATTAAAAGCATGTGATCAGCCTACCACGACTTATTATACCGTATTAGAGATATTCCTATCGAACTATAAAGTGGTATGTATCCATAAAATATATTCCATACTTATAATTCGTTTCAGATCTCTGTTTCAAATGGCATGATATAATAAGTATGTTTGACAGTATTGATCCCTTCTGCAACATAGCGTGCGTAGTTACTGACCATGACACAAGCCTCTAAGTGCCTATCAGATGCACATTTCACAAGTCTGTCAAATTCACACAGTAAATTCCAGAGAACTCTAACATATTGTCAAGCGGCCGCTAGGCATGCATTATCTTATTACTGAAGCGACATCATAGCGTCACAGATTCATACGGATCAATTCAATGTACCTATAACAAGAATCCATTCAAGTTGAAATCCCGACTTAGTCCATTCTAATTACTATTATCTATTCTTATTCATTCGGAAGCGAGACTGAAGAACAAAATCCCTATTGTTTTATTTTATATTTGTCTAGTTTTCATGTCATTTCATGGTATTTTTATGTCCTGTAATAAAGATTTATTGTATTTCAGGATTGCAGCATACACAGGCACTTACAATGGATACCTAATGTGGAAACTATCCATCCAGCTTCCAGCACCCAATCTTGAATAAATGCCTAAGCCATTAACATAAGTGGAATGCAGAGTTTTACTAATAAGGAGGTTTGCATAAGGCTACCTGTGCTGTGGTCCTAGCTATGCTAGTAGGTAAAGTCTTCACAAAATAAAAGGCCCGCTTAGACAGTTCACACCCATGAAGTTTTAACCCCTAATGCATAGGTAATAAAAGCCAACTGGTGCATACTAGCAAACCGTACAAGTTGCACCTAGGAAAACTGCTTCTATTACCTATGCATTAGGGGTTAAAACTTCATGGGTGTGAACTGTCTAAGCGGGCCTTTTATTTTGTGAAGACTGTAGTCACATAAAACTACTTTCTTTGTAATGGTATTTATTATGAATAAAGACTTCCTTGTTTTTCTGTAATTATAAATGTGTATTGTAACAGTGAATAAAGTGATTTATCTTATCTATCCATCTTACTTTACTTTAAAATATAATGAAACAGGTTCGCCTAGTGTATGGGTGCTTACATATAACAACCTTTTTGATAAATAAAGAATTTGTGTATAAGTAGAATAAATATAATTAAATTAAAATATCATAAATCCACACAAAGCTTAGTCAAAACATAAATATCCAAAATTAAATCAAAATTGTTAAAAAATAACATACCTACTTATATACCTAACATAATTTACCCATGTAAGTACAGTATTCTCCAACAAAGAAGTCTGATAACCTTGAAACATTGGATGATTTTGATATAACCAAGGAGTTTAACTGAAAAGTAAGTAAACAATTCCCCTTTTATTATGAGTAATAACCGTTAAATATTAATATATTGGATTGGATTTATCAAGATTTTGAATATCTTTCAAAGTCAACACTTTTTGTTGGGAAATACTGTACCTTGTTGAAATGAAATGAGTTTATCATCAAATAAATACCCACTCAGAAGTATATAATTGGCACAAAAATACAGAGATTCAACATTTAAATAACTATGCATTTGATTTTAAATAACTATGCAGTAAAGAAATGTCCACAAAATAAATTTTTATATCCCTGGCTGTGGACGCCATCATCTTCATTTTGATGTAGCAGATGCTGTACTGTTGATTATTGAAAACATCAAATTTTGTTATTCAGGGCTCAGGGGCTTGAGATTGACATAACTTCTGACTTTTTTCTTTGTGCATGTGCATAGGTAACTGTAAAGAAAATGATTCTAGTTTAGTTAGGTAAGTACATGGATACCTACCTACCTTGTGATGGTTGTGAAAGTTATTTATCAAACTGGGCTTTCTTCAATTAGAAATTCAGTGGGTAAGTATTCATCAGGGTTTCTTGGTGTATGATCTAGATTCAAGAATAATTTTAACCGGATATTCCTAACAAATTGATAGGTTTACTTTTTGGGGTCTGTATGAATGAATTTCAACCAGTTTCAATTCCATTTCAATTTAGGAGAAGGGTAGGGATTGATAAGGTGTTGTTTGTTACACTACGCTACACGGTAGTATCCTATTGTGGGAACAACAGAAGCAATGTAAGTAGGTAGGTATGTACCTGTTTGTAAATGTTATGATGATAAGTTGTTGAATTATCGAAATTGCACTCACTTACCTCTAGATAGTAGGTATCAAAAAGTAGGTATTCTGTCCAGCTCATGCCAGACACCTTTGCCCTGGTCTGACTGTGTCGTAAGGTAAGTAGATACACACAAGATCACACAAAGTTGCAGAGAAATGAAGCTCGAAAAATAACCAATCGAGATTTTCAGCCCCCAAATTAAACGTCAAAACATTCCGTTCGTCTAAATATATGCTAATTAATATTGAAATTCGACGGAATTCTCAAGAAAATAACATTCTATAACCCACAAAAATACATTTCCCAGTAATCTATTTTTAATTGCCACCAAAAACCATGCCAGTTATGTTTAACTGCTATCTGTCAAAAAGGAACTAAAATTGGAGAGGTAAAATGCCTTCCGAATACGAAATCGATACAAATTGGCAGACACTAAACTAGACAAGTTAAAATTAACTTTTAAAAAGAAAAAATAATTTATTTTGGCGCCTTCCAATTACCGAATAGAGCAAAGCAACTAAGATGACGTCATGATGACGTTTAGAGAGCTTAGTTCCCCTTTTAGTTTAGTGCATCTGCCTTCAAAATCGGAAGCACTGTCAAACTAATTTTAATGTCAATATTTTTCCCTTTTCGGCCAGGAGAATGACAATGGCTCGACTAAGGGGATTAATGGATAGTTGGTGGTCACTTTTTCTTTGGGAGTATTTTGGATACCGATAAAAGTCAAAGTACTGGACCAATTTTAGTAAAAAAATAATTATCGACGCGAAAGGTCATCTTTGATTTACCACTAATTAATTTTCTTACAATTTTTATTTATTTAATTAAATGTGAAAAACTGGAAAAAGTCCCGGAAAAATCGGTTATTCGCCCTCCTCAAGTTAGCACAAGCTTTATTTGTTCGGAAAATTGGGTGTAGCACTACTTAATAGTTAAAAACAACATACTTAAGTTCAGTTGAATTCGAAATTATTTCATGGCTCTGCCGACTGTCCGGGGTATAGATGCCCTATCAGGACACCTAAGGGCAGGTTACTTGGTGAGTTACTACTTAGGGAATAACTACATGATCGGAGCACAAAATTATGGCTATTCTCAGAGAAAACTATTGAATACTCATATTGACCCTAGACCCCAGTGGAGCTAAAAGCAAAGGAATTTAAATGTTCAAGAATATCAGTGAAACCATAGAACAATGAGTTATTGGTCTGAGAGTGAAACTATACAGGTAGGTAAGTACCTATATTTATTCAAATAATTGAAACAAAAAGTAAACTTTAGAAAAAACCGACTTCCACAAACCCTATTTGCTTAGATTGAGTTTAATACTAACTGTAACCCCTTATCCCCCCCCCCCTTGGGGAATTAATTCTGTCAAATCCTATATCAGTGCTACCCCACGCGACTAAGGAACCCCTGTACAAAGTTTCATGGCTCTAGGTCCACCGGTTTAGGCTATGCGTTGCCTGCCCGTCAGCCACGCATTGTATTTGTACCTAGTATTGAGCAGATCTGGTGGCCATATGTGGTCTTCATCAGCAGTTCCGCATCACAATATTATGCTATGTGCATTTGCACGAGTTATTATGAAAAACACAAAAATCACTATAGGTCTGCCTATAATATTTGAAGAGTTCTCTCGATTTCTCCAGGATCCCATCATCAGATCCTGACCTGGTGTCAATGGGACCACCCTTGAGGTATTACCTATACGCCGAAAAAAGATTTGTTCAAATCGGTTCATAATTGGCGGAGTTATCGCGTAACAAACATAGAAAAAAAAACATACGGGTCGAATTGAGAACCTCCTCCTTTTTTTGAAGTCGGTTGAAAATAGATAAGCATGCTGACCGAAGCACAAGCAAGGATACTTAATACAGAGTGACTGTGAATCTAGCTATATTTTAAAGGATCGCGCACATTTGGATGGGCCGCAGAGTGCCAGGGCGGGGCGCGCGCCGCAATGCCGCCGCCGCCGCCGCATACAAAATCATGCGGCCCGTTGCGACCCGCCACAGTGTGCGATAGTGCGCTGGGACCCGTCCTAATGACGCGATGCTTAAAATTAGCTTAGGGATTCACAGTCACCCTGTATAGCTAGGGGGTTCACAGTCACCCTGTATGTAAGCTACGAACTCTATATATACCTAACTTAACCATTTTGGCCCGATTTCTCATAGCGCCGACCCTCAAGAGTTGGAGGGGGAGGGGGGAAAAGTGGATTTCTCCTGCGCCTCATACCTACAATAGATACATTCTAGCGAACCTAGCTTTAGTACTTAGTCATGTTGGGTATCGTCCCCTGATGAACGTAAAATTGTGATGAACGAAAACATAGAATTGTATCAATTTAATATGATAGATAACAATGAACCTGTGTTTGTAAATCATAGAAAATTTGCAGAATATTTATGATAGCAGTATTTCGTTTTTTTTATATTTGAAAGGTCATTTAGCCAAATCCCAATTTAAAGTGCCTAACTGTGCAAGTTCGGCATCCGGTACAAATCCTGAAAAACCTGAGTGAAAAACAGTAAAACAGCACTTCCGCTTCTCGCTTCTCCCTAGGTTTTATAAATAATTGTACGGCTTTAGATTCTTGTTCTCTCGAAACCGTTTCCCCCCCTACGATTGAACGAACGATTTAACGTTTTCGGTCGTTTCATTGCTGACATGACATGACAGACAGCGATCAAGTGATCAGCGACCCGACGAGTGACTGACAGCAGGGCAATTTTTGTTGTTTGTTTGCTACCCTCTACTCTGGCTTTGTTTTGAATTTGTGCTTTGTGTGAAGTTGGAATTCCTATGAAGAACTATCTCCACAGTGCGTAGTACTAAGTAACCACCATGTCGGGCAACGATTCCACTAAGGATACTTCGAAAGATAACATTTCTACTAACTCTATTGACGAGGGTTTACCTCGGGATTTATCAAGTGGTCAGCTGAGTTTATCAAGTGCAACCAGCCAAGATGAGTTTTACTGTGATAAAGGACACTCTGAGAATACTCTCAAGAATATCTACGGCTACTACCAGTCCCAGAAACTATGCGACGTGGTCCTAATGGCAGGTGGATGTAGGTAAGTGCAAACAAAGTACCTTTCACGAACAACAAAGGAAGTTCGCAATTACCGCAAATTTAATTGCACCAGTCTTATGTGAAACAATAAGGGTTTCCATATTAAGTTATTGTATTCAATTCATTCACGCTTTTTTTAAACATAACTTATGGATTCATTCAATTTGTGCCAGGATAATGAAACTGAACTTTTTATGTCACAGAAATAAAATACATAGATGTAAACATTAGTCATCTCTAAAGGATCTTTGTGTTTAGTCTCAAGGTTTAGTCTATAAATAGATACTATCCCTGGAACAAAGACTGTTTCCTGCTTTCTTGTTTAGGGTTTTACAGATTGCAATGAATATGTCTTTACCTACAAATACCTGTAAATAAATATATAAGTGTAAGTACCTATATATAAAATTATTTCTACTACTCTCTTACTCAGTGAATTTTGTATTCAAAAGTTTGTATTACTTTAAGTATAATTTCAATTGAATGCTAAAATTATAACACTGTCAATATTGAGAGTATACTTAGACAAAGCATCTTTACAAAAAAATAAGATTGTTTATTTTATTTATATGTTTTACTTGTACACTTGTGTCTCGATGTAATTACAGTTATCGCTTGTATTCTCAATTTGAACACCACTTTCTTATAAACTTTTCTATATTGTCCCTATCCATTTATCCATACAAATCTAACCGAACATTGCAGAATTCCAGCACACAAAGTGGTCCTAGCTTCATGCAGCGAGTATTTTGCTGCCATGTTTACTGGCTCCCTCCGCGAGGCTGACCTGCCAGAGATCACACTGGAGAGAGTTGACGGGCAGGCCCTGCAGTCACTTGTTCACTATTGCTATACCGGCACTATAGGTAAGTGGACTGACAATTTATTGTATTAGCTTGCTTGCTAATTATTATACTTTCAAGGGTTTAGTTTTAGGGATACAGTACTTGAAGAATGAACCCAAAAAGAAAGTTAGGCACTTCCCCATTTGTTATTAGTACACCTTTATCAGTTTAGAAGGAGAAACAAGTAGCTTTATTATGAAAAAGCTTGTACATGCACCCAAAATATAGATTATAATTACCCAATACTTATTCAATTTCAGGCTACTAACATTTACCACCTTACTAATAAAGCGGCGGATCGGGTCAGAGCAAGGCAGCTCTCTAGCTCTGTCCCGGTCTGCCAGAAAAGTTATTTCTCTTAGTAAGGGGGTTAGTATTTATGATGGAGATTCCACAGAAGAGTATGTTTAATTGGCATAACTAATAGCAGCTTGTGTTTTCACAGAACTAAGGGAGGAAACAGTGGAGGTTCTGTTGTCGACTGCGAGTTTGCTGCAGATGGTTACCGTCACGAACGCTTGCTGTGCATTTCTGAAGAAACAGCTGGATCCCTGTAACAGTCTCGGTATCGCTTTCTTTGCTGAGCAGCAGTCTTGCCTGGCCTTGCACAAAAGCGCCTTGGAATTTACTTATCAACATTTTATGCAGGTTATTCTTTTTTTCTTGCTGTATTATTTCTGCCTATTTGAATGCAACAGGAATTGGCTGCTCTAACTTTTATTTTAGGAACTTTTTTGCTGACTTGATATCGACCTATAGATAGACTGGAGCAACTTGACGCTCACTTATGACATTATTCATGTAGCTTGTGTGGTATGATACTGCTATGAATGGCCTTCCATTTTTCCAGCTCACATTTCCCATAGAAACGCAAACCCTCTTCATTTGCCATTCCACTTATAATCTCAACATTCGCCAACAGGTGGTGACACACCAAGAGTTCCTCTCCCTCCAAGCGGACCAACTAGCCAATCTACTGAAGTCTGATGACCTCAATGTGCACAGTGAAGAAAATGTATTCGAGAGTCTCATGGCGTGGGTGCAACACGACAGCGCTAGAGTACAACAACTACCAGGGTTGCTAGAGTTGATAAAACTACCACTGCTGTCTTCTGAGGTAACGATACAAGGTATACATTTCGCAGATCAGCTTCACCCTAAGCTAGTAGTCACCCTGTATTTGTTAATATTCCACAGTACCTGATTGACAAAGTAGAGCTTGCCTGTGGCACGGTGACAGAGTGCCAGCCACTCATCATGGAGGCAGTGAAGTGGCACCTGCTCCCGGACCGCAGACTGAACCTTTCTTCCAACCGGACCAGACCCAGAACTTCTACGATAGGCCGCCTGTTGGCTATCGGTGGCATGGACGGGTATAAGGTATGGATTTCTTTTCCTTTATTGTTTGTAACTATCCTTGTAATGTAACAAGTTTCCCGGTTATTTGATGCACAGCAAATTTACCGCTCACGAGTGGGTCACCTTTCAACTGTTAATGGCCGATTAATTAATTTCCACTGACATGGGGATAATGGTACAAACAAAATAACAGGCCAAGTGCGAGTAGGACTCGCGCACCAAGGGTTCCGATCACACTTGGAGAGCGTAACACGTGTAATTAGGTTTCCACATAAAAAACTAAAGTGTGATGTCATCCATGTAAACGAAATTGAATATTTTTTAGAAAGACAGAAATTTGCAGTTTTCAGATTTTTCCCTTTATTTGTGCTATAAGACCTTGCTTCGTGCCAAATTTCATGATTCTAGGTCAACGTAAAGTATCCTCTAGGTTTTGATTCCCTTGCGAATATCAGCAATTTCAGCAAAATTGAGACATATGCGGTATCTTTTGATTGCGTTGACCTTTAAGTTTGATTTTTTCATAACTTTAAGAGTTCACAGACTTAAGTAATCGATATTAATTTCAACTTAATACCTCCATGCGTTTCTGAGAAAAAGTCTTAACAGACGGTGAGACAGACAGACAGACAGACAGAAATTTACAGTTTTCGGATTTCTTCCTTAACTTGTGCTATAAGACCTTCCTACATTCCAAATTTCATGACCCTAGGCCAACCGGAAGTACCCTATAGGTTTTGATTCCCTTGCGAGTTCCACGCGAGTTCATACAAATCCAGCAAAATTATGACATAATATCGCGGTATGTTTTGATTGCGTGGACCTAGAAGTTTAATTTTTTCACAGCTCCAAGGGACCATAGACCTGAGTAATCGATATTAATTTCAACATTATACCTCCACGCGTTCCTGAGAAAAGGGGTCGTGACAGACGGACGGACAGACGGACGGACAGACAGACAGACAGACAGACGGACAACAAAGTGATCCTATAAGGGTTCCTTTTTTCCTTTTAAGGATCGGAACCCTAAAAAGAATCAAGGAATGTCTTATGGCACCAGAGCTATTGAATCCCAACCAAACAAAGAACTATTTAGAGGATTTTCTTGCTGCGGCGATGGGCTGGCCAATCCTCTGTCACACAAAATAGAGTATTGAATGACTAGCTAAGAGCACAGATACTATAATATCTAAGAGTTAGCACTGTAGTGTGTGAACACCCTATCCCTAATTGACCGAGCGAGCGAAGCGAGCGAAGCGTCTCCGTTTCAGGTTTGGGCAAAAATGCTTTCGTATGTCCGGTTGTTCTCCTCTACAGGTCGCATTTATGAACCGATTCTCGTGAAATTTTGTGAGCAGGTTGGAAAAATAAATAGAATTTTTTACTCGAGCCAGTTTTTTGTTTTTTTTCAAAATGGCGGAGATAAAATCGCTACAACCCAAACGGCTCGATGGATATTAACAAATGAGGTGTCGTTGGATTCGTAAAGACCATGAGAGTGAAACAGATGAGCGAGCGAAGCGAGCGAAGCGTCTCCGTTTCAGGTTTGGGCAAAAATGCTTTTGTATGTCCGGTTGTTCTCCTCTACAGGTCGCATTTATGAACCGATTCTCGTGAAATTTTGTGAGCAGGTTGAAAAAATAAATAGAATTTTTTACTCGAGCCAGTTTTTTGATTTTTTTCAAAATGGCGGAGATATGGGGTTTTAAAATGTAAAAAAATCGCTACAACCCAAACGGCTCGATGGATATTAACAAATGAGGTGTCGTTGGATTTGTAAAGACTATGAGAGTGAAACAGATTATATAATTTTAGTAAAAAGTCAATAGGTTGTATAAAAGATCGCGAAATGTAGTTTACAAAGTTATTGGTGCGGCTACTTTCATACTGCATGTACGTAACCAGGTACATTCATAAGTTTGTATGTGTTATTGAAAGAAAATTATTTGGGTTATTTTTTTTATGTGTTTTAGCAGTTCAGCTTTCCCACCGACATACTCGCGAGGTCTACAGCTCACAGAGCCACTAGTAACTAAAAATAATTAACACTCTATAATATAGCCTGTCTTAAATGAAACACGACTGTCTGTGTCTATCGAGCCTGATACTCATACCCACACACACCTAGGAAAAGGCGTGACGCAAAGTTAGTTAATAATAGATAATAGCATAAGTTATGAATTCCTTACCACTTCACTTGTATTCGGGTTCGATTCCCAGCTGGGGATAAAGAAAACAAAAAAAACCCTGGTCTTGGATGTTTACATGTTTGTGATGTCGCTGTTTCTGGTTCCCACGACACAGGGTATCCTAGTGTGGGGCCAGAAGCAGTGTATGTGCCTGTATGTAAAAGTTTTTATGTTATGTATGTGACAGGGAGCGAGCAACATGGAGATTTACGACCCGCGGTCGAACTCTTGGGCTCCATTCATGCGGATGGGCGCGCGTCGGTTGCAGTTCGGAGTTGCGGTGATGCAGAACAAACTCATCGTCGTCGGAGGCCGCGACGGACTCAAGACTTTGAACACGGTATCTGCTTTCAAGATGTCTGCTATACCTTTAGAGGGTTACGTACAGCCCG
The DNA here is from genome assembly GCA_963457715.1 of Argyresthia albistria. Classification (NCBI taxonomy): domain Eukaryota; kingdom Metazoa; phylum Arthropoda; class Insecta; order Lepidoptera; family Argyresthiidae; genus Argyresthia; species Argyresthia albistria. The sequence goes on along the minus strand of OY735261.1, from coordinate 2,885,782 downwards.
CGCCAGGAGTAATGAGCGGTGTCCTTGAATGCGCAGTAGTCACTTTTCAGAGGTGATTGGCGCGGGGAAGTGAGGTGCGACAGGGGCGGTAGTCAGCGCCGGCACTGACTGACTGATTCGTTGATCAGTCGCTTCCCGTTCCGCGCACCGAAAGCACTGTAATGTGTTGTGTAATTGTGTTTAAAGCTGTATCAATATCAATATATCAATGTAAGTGTTGTCTCGTGGGCAGGTGGAGTGCTTCGACCTGACGTCGCTCAGCTGGAGCACGCTGGCGCCGATGAACACCCACCGGCACGGCCTGGGCGTGGCGGTGCTGGGCGACGGGCCTCACTCGCCCGTGTACGCGGTCGGCGGGCACGACGGCTGGATCTATCTCAACTCGGTGGAGAGGCGAGTGCTACATATTTTCATTTATTTAAGACGGCGCCCTAGGCAAAAACAGCCAACAACATTGATGAGTATTATTGCTGTACGGTTTTTTCACTGGCTTGTTTATCAGGAGTGTCAGCATGACTTCGCTTTCCCATAAACGTAATTTTATTAATTTTGCTCGATAGAAAAGTCTCTTGAAGTTGCCAGAAAATCTGTCTGTCATGTTTTATTTTACAATTTCGCACCGCATCTGAATTTGTGTTCTTGTTATTTATCTAATCATTATAAAATGGCACAGTATGTTCCTCAGTTAGACCTCTAAAAATAAGTTAAGGATGAAATTCTAAGTTCTGATTGCCTAGGGCCCGCCCTTAAGAAGCCACACCAACAGTGTAACACTAAATATTATTTAACAGTTCAATTCCTGTACTAAGTGATATACCCATGACAGGTGTGTACATTGATATAAGGCTGAATTTTACCAACAAAAAGTTATCCGGAGAATAACTATCCCGGGGATAACTTGTAACTCTTTCAGTGACACCTAGATCAGATCACCTCATTTTGAACTGTCATTTGTCATACAAGTTATCCCCGGGATAGTTATTCTCCGTATTACTTTTTGTTGGTAAAATCCGGGGTACTAAGTGATACACCAATGACAGGTGTGTACAACATTGATATGAATTTAGCAATAATTTAACTTGTACCTAATAGGTAATAGGTATTTAATATGAATGTTATGAACGTGTTTTAGTACTTGTTAGTGTCTTCATGATAAAAACAAGAAGTTATCGGAAAACGATTGTAATCAGGAATTCAACTACTGAAAAAAGGACGGATTTTAAAGGGCCAGAGTATCACTTGCGTCGATCAGGATTCTAGAGTTAGAATCCTTCACTTGCTCGTGATTTATACCCACTTCGTTATGACACCAACCGTCGTATGGTCGCGCAGATGGGACGCGTGCTCCCGCTCGTGGACGCTGGTGGCGCCGATGGCGGGCGCGCGCTCCACGTGCGGCGTGGCGGCGCTGCGCGGGCGCCTGTACGCGCTAGGCGGGCGCGACGGCGGCGCGTGCCTGCGCAGTGTGGAGTGCTACGACCCCGCGACTAATCACTGGAGTGCGCGCGCGCCGATGACGAGGCGGCGCGGCGGGGTCAGCGTGAGTGTTTATCAACCCGATACATCGCCATAATAGGGTGTTTTTTGGATAATTTTAATTTTCCAATGTTTTCTAAAATACGTTCCCATATGACGACCTCAGTGGCGCAGCGGTTATGGCTCTGGACTACACGCGAGAGGTCCCGGGTTCGATTATGGCTGGGGTTCTTGGATCTTTACATGTTTGCGATGTCGCTGTTACTGGTTCCCGCGACACGGGTTATCCTAGTGTGGGGCCAGAAGCAATGTATGTGCCTACCAATGTATGTGTAAATGTTGTTTATATTGTAGACCCAATTCATTCATTCACTCAGACATGAGATAGAGACTGAAGAGCTCCGTCTATTGGATTTTGAGGCTTGCTTCTCACGCTGAAGATGCCGGTTCGAATCACAATGCTGACCATGTAGGTACCAATGAGCTAATTAATTATATCGGTACATTATCGGACGTTCCATGTTTCGCATGACATACGCACTTTAGCATTACCCGCCTTGTCACTTCAGTATGGTACGGACGCAGTGCGGAGTTTTCATATAGGTATTCGATATTTCGCGGCCCGCCTTCGCCCTCGGTTAACCGCAGATACTATACTATTATACTAAGGCTGGATTTCACCAACAAAAAGTTATACGAGAATAACTATGACAAATGACAGTTCAAAATGAGGTGATCTGATCTAGGTGTCACTGGTGTCTAGGAAAAAGTAGAAGATACTCTCGAGTAAAAGTTACTCTTTTGTTCGTAAAATCCAGACAGATAGACCACCTAGAACAAAATATGACACCAGCGTAAACTGAGATTCTACGGAAGCTTCTTTAGTTCGAGGCCATTATCGCTTGGTGTAGCACCATCGAAAAATTGCAGACCACGAGATGGCGCTAAGATATTATATAGGATTTATTCTAAGATTAGCGCCATCTAGAAGTATGTTAACTGAAACCAGGCGTTTAAAGTACAAATCTTACTCCTCACGCCATCTCTTTTTTACGAAGGGTAACTAATTCTAATTTGTATGTGATGAGCACCCTGTCCTATAACTCAATCTTACTCGTATCCGCATAAAGGCCTGTTCTCTCTGGTACTGGACATTAATAACCCACACTACTTTCCAGGTGTGCGCAGCGGGCGGCTACATCTACGCGCTCGGCGGTCACGAGGCGCCGGCCAACGCCGCCGGCGGCCGCCTCGCCTGCGTCGAGCGGTACGACCCGGCCGCCGACACGTGGCTGCTGCTGGCGCGGCTGAGCTGCCCGCGAGACGCGATCGGCAGCTGCCTGCTAGGCGACAGGATTGTGGCGGTCGGTGAGTAGCTGCGGCTCTATGAGAACCTGGTACTTTTGGCTGTTGAATGTACATCAAATCAACGTATCAACCGAGCGAAGGAGCACAACAGTCGCAAAATCGGCAGCTGACTGCTCTGCAGCAGGATTGCGGCGGTCGGAGAGTAGCTGCGGCTTTATGAGACCCTAGTAGTTTTCTTTCGCTCCTGGATAAGAAACAACGATAAGAAACAGTCACAATCGGCGACAGGATTTTGGCGGTCGGTGAGTAGCTGCAGCTCTATGAGATCCTGCTACTTTTAGACCTGAATATTTCCAGCGATAAGGAACTGTCCAACAATCGGCAGCCTGTTAGGCGACAGGATTGTCGCGGTCAGAAAGTAGCTGCAAACCTGGAGTCGCGTACGGAATTGCGTGCCAGTAGCGAGGGCGCAAAAATGTCGACAGTGCCGAGACGCGCCCGCGCGCGCTGCAAACAAAACAATTCCGCGCTCTCGCTATAGACACTGCAAAGCTATACCCGTACGCGACTCGCCACCGTGCTCTATGAGAGCCTGGTACTTTTGTCTCCTGGATATGAACTAACGCTCCGCTTCGCGCCCGGCAGGCGGCTACGACGGCGTGCAATACCTGTGCGTGGTGGAGCTGTACGACCCGGAGAGCAACTCGTGGCGCAAGCTGGCGCCGCTCGGCGCCGGGCGCGCGGGCGCCGCGCTCGTGGCGGTGCCGGCGCCACGCGCGCTCTTCTGAGGCGCGGGTGGTAGCACTGCTGACGTGGCGGAGTGAGCGAGGCCGGGGACATTTTCAACCGACTAATGCTGGATTCGACCAACAAAAAGTTATCCGGAGAATAACTATCACGGGGATATCTTGTAACTTTTTCATAGACACCAGTGACACCTAGATCAGATCACCTCACCTAAGTGTCACTGGTGTCTGTCTATGAAAAAGTTACAAGTTATCCCCGGGATAGTTATTCTCCGGATAACTTTTTGTTGGTCGAATCGATTTTACGAACTTAAGAGTATCTTCTACTTTTTCATAGCCACCAGTGACACCTAGATCAGATTAGGCTGGATTTTACGAACGAAAGAGTAACTTTTACTCGAGAGTATCTTCTACTGTTTCATAGACACTAGTGACACCTGGATCAGATCACCTCATTTTGAACTGTCATTTGTCATACAAGTTATCCCCGGGATAGTTATTCTCTTATAACTTTTTGTTGGTAAAATCCAGTCTTAGGCTGGATTTGTAACTTTTACTCGAGAGTATCTCCTACTTTTTCGTAGACACCAGTGACACCTAGATTGTCATTTGTCTTACAAGTTATCCCCGGGATAGTTATTCTCGTATAACTTTTTGTTGATGAAATCCAGCCTTAGCCTGGATTTTAACAACGAAAGAGT
>OY735261.1:2815270-2881351 GCA_963457715.1 Argyresthia albistria | reverse complement strand
GGCTGGATTTGTAACTTTTACTCGAGAGTATCTCCTACTTTTTCGTAGACACCAGTGACACCTAGATCAGATCACCTCATTTTGAAGTGTCATTTGTGTTACAAGTTATCCCCGGGATAGTTACTCTCGTATAACTTTTTGTTGATGAAATCCAGCCTTAGCCTGGATTTTACCAACGAAAGAGTAACTTTTAATCGAGAGTATCTTCTACTTTTTCATAGACTAGTGACACCCAGATCAGATCACCTAACTAAAAGTTATACAAGAATAACTATCCCGGGGATAAATTGTATGACAATGACAGTTCAAAATGAGGTCGTTCTTAGGAAAAGTAAAAGATACTCTCGAGTAAAAAGTTACTCTTCGTTGGTAAAATTCGCTCTTAGTAAAACGTACGTACTTGTACGTTTCACTAAGTAATCGCTATCGGACGGCTGAGTGCGGCCCTGAGTCAGCGACAGTTGAAATCTCTTACTTATTATATTTGTGCTAGGAGGGTAGTTGTGATTATTCGTGATCGGGGCTCTGCACCCTTATTTTAGGCGCTTTTAAAGTTCTGATGGTTTATCAGCATCGCTGCAAAATGTGTGAATCATCCCGACAAAGGCATAAAGATATACTTAATTTGTACACCTATGCAAAGTTCGGAACGCACATCACAATATCATGAATAGTTTAATTAGATAGGGCTCTATGGTTTATGTACCCAAATAATAAATTCATCAGAGCAAATTGTGGCGATATTTTACGGAGTTAATTAGAATAGCAAAATTCTTACCTCCAAATTGTTCAACAGAAATGTTATACAGGTAGATGTTGAATAATTGGAGCGTAAATTATAGATACCTGTGCATTCGAATTACATGGTACAGTATATCATTAGTAATGTTCCAGTGTATTTAAGATACAAAGGCGAATTAGACAGGGCAGACTTGTGCCTACCCAGTAACTGCACCATACCACAGATACTATAATATTATACTAAACCCAATCTTTCCAATACAAGTACCTACATGTAGAAGCCGCTTTAAGAACCAACAAGATTCCACACCAAATGAACTTAAATGATTTTTTATCTGTGATTACAAATTGATTTATAGAATAATATTGATATAATTTTAAGTATGTATTACCTTTAATCGTTATTATTGACGACTACCTACTATCATAAACGTCTAGTAGGGTCAAATTAGACATGACCTTTATAGCTAAACGAATAAATCGTCGGTTTCATTTTGCTTTACGAGTAGTTGAGATAACTGTAGTAGCTAAGTGTAGGTAACGCCATCCACGACGACGACGCGTGACGTAGCTATTTGCATCTATCTTTATTTTTCATCGAGGCACTCTGCTGAAACACAAAGATGCAAATAGCTACGTCACGCGTCATCGTGGATGGCGGTACCTATAAAGAACTGTATAATCCCATCAAGTCTCCTGTAGCAGCTTGGTATATATCCGCATATTCTCCGTATTTAGTCTCACTATCCATGTTTGAAAGCGGTGAGGTGCTAAACAAGCGTAGCATACCTGGGTAAGTCAAAGAACGATAGACTGAAATGTATGGTAGGCATTGGTAGGAAGCTTCCGTATTGGAAATAACATAAGCATCTGTTTGTTTTGTGTTGGTAAATAGGCTCGTGGCCTGTCAAGTCAAAATAGATACTTTTTATGAACTGTCAAAACGGAACTTTTGTTCCTGATTTCTATAAAATAACAACAGAATGACGTCATTTAAAAGTGCCATCAAATTCTGTATTTTTTTGCACAAAATTAACTTTATAAAATATATCTGCTGGAAATATACAATTCTGAGAATATCAAGCCATTTTGTACATAATGCTTCAACATAAGACATGTTCCTAGATTTATTGGATTACCTTGGCCACTAGATGTTCGTATTCAAACAAATTATCAAAGCAAACAATAATGAATGTGTATGCTCAAATCTAAAACGACTTCCGGTCAATAAAATAGTAAATATTCCTATTCATAGAATTAGATTAGTCGACTATCAATAAAGAAATACGTTTCTCGAATAACTGTTACATCACGACAAATTTAATTGGATCTCATTGTGATAAATTAGGTTTATTCACCTTCGTATAACCAGCATTTATGAACTATCAAGTAATGAAATTTAATAGTAGGAAATGTTCTCCGTCTGTGATTTGTCCAAACCATACAGGATCAAGCATCATATAGTTACAATTTAATAGCATTCGGAATATGATATTAGCTTCTAGTCTAGAATAATACTTATGGTATCTATTTATAGTTATTGATGGATAAACAACATTCGATCGAACATTTCGTATGTATTTTGTTACAAATGAAGAGTGTTCGATATCTCCTACCAAATTGATGTATACTTATGAAGGAGTTGTGAAAGTTGATCCTCGTAGATTTAGAAACTTATAGGTACCCCTACTGCGGCGGATAGAATTGATTAACAGGTCGCGACTACTGTCGTATTTAGCATGTATTATTATTATGAAGTACCTATCTAGAAGCTTTTATTTTACTTTTACACATATTACAATCTCTATCACAAACTGAATTTATTTTGATCTTATGTAAATCAGTATTATTTTTTATTTTTCTGTTAATTTCAGCTGTGAGTTGATTCTGTTGGGAGGATCAGTCTGTGATGTTAGTGCTAACTAAACTGCTAGGATATGAAAAGCTAGCTAAGTTATAGGTTAGGGTTTGTAGATCTCCAGGCGAATGCCCCTTACTATACTTAATTATGTATTATAGTAATACGTATATGTATTGTATGTATAAGCCATTCCCGAATAAATATAATTTTTGCATAATTTTGCATATATATGTGATAGTGTTTAGTAATTTTATTTTTTGTCAATTGTACTCTATTTAAACGCATTTATTGATAATAAAGAATAATCTCGTATACATTGTTGTTTTTACTTCAAGTGCCACCACAAAATAATTGTTGGATGGAATAAATATATTTTTTGGGCTGTTAATTTATCTAGAGTTGTCAATATTCCAACAACAAACAAGGAAAAGAAAAAACTAAGTTGTTATACTATAAATATGTATTAATTGTTTGCGCCACAATTTGTGACAATACCTTAGTTTATAAACTGAATAAACAATAAATGCCGCTTTCCTTCGAAGCTAGAAATAAAATGTTAAGCTATCGCGGAGCCCAACCAGGTTTATCGAGGCGAATAAAATGAAGTGCGCTATGTTAGTTCAAAAAATTAAAGGCGTGTGTCCTTGAATGCGAAAATCTAAAATCACCTCTATAAGAACAAAAGCAATATCATTCACAAACATGTGATAAATACTTGATGAATTACTTTTTGTTTACTAAGTCAAGGTTAGGCTCCTCCAAGGTTGGACAAACATCCGTGCCGGATGTCCGCCAAAACCCTTAGTGCCTTTTCACACACACTGGTTTGCCGGGTAGCCGGCGCCGGCTGAAATGTATGTGCATGTACGTACGCTTTCATACGTACCGGTGTAATTTGTCGGGCAATCGTATGAAACGACAACCGGCAACCGGTCTGTGTGAAAAGGCACTTAGTACTCAAAAATCTTCGTTATTCGCGCCCAAGGACCGAGCGATAAGCACAATACTTTAGTTTTTAGAGCGTGCGACCGCGTGTGTATTACGACTCGTCGTCGCTGCCGCCCTGCGGCCGCGGCTTGGGGCCGCCGGCGCGCTTGGCCATTATGATCTGGTCCACCTTGAGGATGGTGGTGGCGGCGCCCACGGCGTACTTGAGCCCCCAGCTCTTCAGCTCGAACAGGTCCAGGATGCCCTTCTCGGTCGCGTCGCAGATCTCAGCCGCGTCAGCGTCGATGTCGTAGCCGGCGTTCTTGTTGCCCTCCTGAGTATTGCAAATGGACAATTTGTAAGGAAGTATGGACGTGGTTTTAGTAGATGGACGAGAGCATGATAGTAATAGTATTAGTAGAATGGCATCCCCATAGAGTCATACATTGGCACACAATAGGTGCCTTTACACCTACGTTCTATCGCGCAGCGAAAGCGCGTGTGACTGAGAAGCCGCCATCCGATACGCTATTCCTCTTTCTCCCCAAGGAAGACAAGGAGTGTTGGAGGCAGGAAAGAGACGCTTCAGTTCGTTTTGACCTTGAGCGGGTCAAGCGACCTTGTACACTCACCCGGTGCGCCTTGTACACTCACCCGGTGCGCCTTGTACCTCACCCGGTGCGCCTTGTACACTCACCCGGTGCGCCTTGTACACTCACCCGGTGCGCCTTGTACACTCACCCTGTGAGCCTTGTACACTCACCCTGTGAGCCTTGTACACTCACCCGGTGCGCCTTGTACACTCACCCGGTGCGCCTTGTACACTCACCCGGTGAGCCTTGTACACTCACCCGGTGCGCCTTGTACACTCACCCGGTGCGCCTTGTACACTCACCCGGTGCGCCTTGTACACTCACCCGGTGCGCCTTGTACACTCACCCGGTGAGCCTTGTACACTCACCCGGTGCGCCTTGTACACTCACCCGGTGCGCCTTGTACACTCACCCGGTGCGCCTTGTACACTCACCCGGTGCGCCTTGTACACTCACCCGGCGCGCCTTGTACACTCACCCGGCGCGCCTTGTACACTCACCCGGTGCGCCTTGTACACTCACCCGGTGAGCCTTGTAGAGCTTGTTGACGAGCGCGGTCGCGTCGGCGCCGGTGTTGTCGGCGAGCGCGCGCGGCACGCTCTCGAGCGCGAAAGCGAACTTGCGCACGGCGTACTGCTCGAGGCCCGGCAGCGTGTCCGCGTGCTGCAGCAGCCGCGACGCCAGCGCCATCTCCGTCGCGCCCGCGCCCGGCAGGAAGCTGTCGGGGCGGATGAAGTCAGTAGGGTGTACTAGCGACACCGAGCGCAATCATCAATGTCTACTGCACGCTACAGAGACGCGGGCAAGACAAGAGGCACAGGCAGAAGACATGGAGCAGAACGAGAAAGAAACAAGACATGTTGCGTGCGCGTTAGTGTTCTTTCTCGTGTCTGGCCCGTGTCGAGTCTGTGGCTTGTCTGTCTGATGGGTATCGCGCCTAACACACATTAGGAACGGGGGCGTAAACTATACACAAAAAAATCACAATTTGATCTGTCACCAGCCTGGGTCGTCAACCAGTGGGTGAATTCAGACCACAAAGTTACTGCACGTATTACTCCGAATTTTCAGACAGTCTTGAATCAGTAAAAAACCCCAATTTTCGACAAACTATCAATTTCAATTGTTTACAGAGACAACAGTTGACCAACTCACCGGCCATCTCTAGCGATGCCCTTGAACGTGTTGACGCCATCGTCGATCGCGCGCTCGACATCGTCCATGTAGTTGTCGGTGGAGCCGCGCACCACGATGGTGGAGATGCGCGACTCGCTCGCCTCCATGCGAAACACGACCACGCGCGTGCCGCCGACCTCGTCGACTAACACGCGGTCGCAGTAGCCCAGCTCTTGCTGGGAGGGCGTCGTGAGGCGCGGCAGCACCTATTGAGGCCGAAATACGTTTATTACTCAGGCGGACGCATAAAAAACAACGGCCCGCCGCCGTTTTGAACCACGACTTGGTCTTGAAGTTTACTATGAACTAGGTCTTTTCTTTTGTGGGCGTTGGACGCTTGAGTACATGTCTTTAGAAGCTAACATAACAGGTTTTATTTTCGTGGACGGTAATTTCGCGAAAAAGGAACCGGACTACGGGACAATATAAGCAAGAAAAAATGTGGATACTGGAAGAGGCTTGGAGTAGTTTGACTATGTAGGATCTAGGTAAAAATATCTAAAGTAGGTGTAGCTCCTAAATGTGTTTAGGCATGGACAGAAGGATATAGACCTTAACTGCTATTACAGTGACACAACTTACCACACCATTGACAGTCTTGGCGAGACGACGCAAATCAAACTTAGAGTTGAGCCTGACAGCCATTAGTCCATGTTTGTTCAAGAAGTGAAGTGCCATATCACCGAACTTGGCACCAGCCACAACAACCTTCACTCCAGTGTCGGCGATATCCTTAATCTGCTTCTCAAGCTGTGACTCCTCGCCTTTACTGAAGTTGAGGAGCTCATCAGCAGATTTGATGAGGACTGTGCCTTTGGTTTCTGTCTGTGTGATGTCAATAGGACAGGAGTAGATGGCGATTTTGGCCTTGGTAGCAGATGTGACATCGCCTTCTACCTCTCGTTTGAACACCATCCCTTGAAGAACCTCTGATTGCAGGAGGCCAGCTCCCAACACCTGAGAAAAATATTTGTGGAGGGTTTAAAATGATGATGAATGGATACAAGAAGCTAGTTCACTATAGCACAGATGAAAAATTACCTTGCATATTCTGACATTGTCAACATTGAATGTGGTCTTCTCTGGCAGGATAGCAATACAGGCCTTAGCAACCAGACCTGCAATAAAGTCTTCACTTCCATACTGCTTGGACATGATTGATGAGCGAATGCCCTTTGTCACTTGCTCAATGTTCTTGTGATCTTTTATTTCTAGGCAGATCAATTCTGGAAGATACTCTAGGCACTTGTCGAGTGCATGCTCATAGCCTTCAGCTATTTCAGTAGTGGTGACTCCTAGCCGCAGGAGCTCCTCCGCGGCTTCTAGGAGAGCTCCGGAGATGACAATGACAAAGTTGGTGCCATCGCCAACCTCGGCATCTTGCATTTGGCTGGCGAGGACCATCAGCTTGGCGGCCGGGTGCTCCACGTCCAGCTCTCGGATGATGGTGCCGGCGTCACTGGTGACGAACTGCTTGTCAATGTGGTTGATGATCATCTTGTTCATGCCGTTGGGTCCATAGGCGGAACGCACACTTTGTGCGAATTGCTTGCAAGCTGTGATATTTCGGTATACAGCTTCTTCCAAGCCTGAGTACATCTACGGAAAAACAAGCGAATAAGAGTGGAACATTCGTAGAGCTTCCGTGGGTTGCCGGAACATGTTAAAGAGAACTGTTGACTCATTAATTGGTTTATTACGAAAACACTATGTATGTTTCCATTTTTTATTGTTAGGGATACATATTGTATTAGTTAGATATTGGTTTTATTGAGAAATAACGTAAAGATTTCTAAAAATAAAATCAGATTGCTTTGCACATGACATCGCGTTAGAGGTTAGTTCTAGTGAAACTTACTCGGGCTCCATCTTTCATCATTGAGGGCATCCCCGGACCTTTAGGAACGTGTAAAGCCATTGTTTATAAGTTTCTTGGTAACTTTCTGTGTTAAAAATGAAAATGATTCTTCTATTTCGGCAACAAATACCACAAGAAAACCAGGATCACACAGTCGAATGAATGAACAAAAAAATCGCACATCATTTCATTCACCACACATGACTGACTCAGCTCGCTCAGCAGCGTGACCACATTAAAATTAGACAATCTACTTTTGCGGCTTTCGAAAACTACCAAAATCTACCAGGGCCTTGGTCAAAATCTGTCACAAATGTACCTTCTTATCCTAACATGATAGGAAAATAAAATAGAGATGAAATAAAACTAAATGGCATTATTATTCGTCTTTATCTTTAATATATTTAATATCTTTGTACAAAATTTTGTCTGTCATGCATTTTAACATTTTTGAATCAGGTACAAAATCTGTGCATGGTGTGACGCCTTGTCTGGCATGCATCACTCAAGCCACCTGTTCACTCACACCCACCTGTCATACATATATTTGTTTCTTTCTCGCATATTCATAACTCCAATTTTTGTGAAAGAGGGCGCTGACAGTCTGCAGGTAGATAATACTACGAATGCAAACGGGATTCCCCGGGATACTTGATAAGTTATTAATCTGTGGTACACTAAATATAGGGTTGCCATAGTACTTGATCCAAAATCTACCAAATCTACTAGCGAAAAATTTAAAAATCTGTAAATACTACCAAATACTACCAAAATAATTTTCACTACCAAAACAAAGTCCAAATCGAGTCAAATCTACCAAAAAAGTAGAAATCTACCACATGTGGTCACGCTGTCGCTCAGTCACAGAAGAGATAATAGGGATAATGAGGGGATAATAGTTATGGCTCAGTGTAATAATAGGGATGTGCACAGCCTACTTCCTTCGATCGATCGATATAATCGTTTTACCATTCGCCGGCCCGGCACCGGCACTGGCACCGGTTTAATGAGTAAGTGCGGGACAGAGCTATAGTTCGGCTTAGGTTTAAGCAATCACCAGATATAATGAAATATAACGCCCAAAAAATCGTAAGTACTTACCAAAATTTAATCCCCATTTTAATATGAAATTATCACCAATAAACGTAAAGTCTGCTAACTTAAACAAGGCATGTATCATCAGAATAATCGCTGAGCTACCCCAAAAAGCCACGCATGCACCAAATGTGTACTCGCATTTTATTTTAAAAAAATATCCAAATATGTTACAAAATTTTATCCTAATATAGTAAATTAATATACAAAAATCATTTACCCAAAAAATATAAATGAAGTTCTAAAGGTTCACCGATACTACCGTAAAATGTTTACTAAAGGCTGAGCTTCTTAGAGCTTTCAATAAAATAACGGCCACAAAAAAAACATTAGTTTGCATTCATTTATTAATGGCTACCATTTAAAGCGGCAGTTGTATATAGTAGTTTTGGCAAGTAAAAAATTATAAAATGCATGTTTAAAACTTAGCTGTTAGCGGCGCGGCGCGTGCGGTCTAGCGATGGGTAGGAGGGGTGCCAATTAATTGGGGTAATTTGCCTTCAATATAATTTACTTGGTTATATGCATACATTTTATGGCAAACGTAGTGATTATATTTGGGTAGTAATGTCACAAAACTTTGCTAGTTAAAATTTGGTGCACGCGTGGCCTTTTTGGGTTATGAAAAGTTTTTGTAGTGCAGGCATGTCTTAAATAGCCTGAAAGATTTTGGAACAGGTTTCATTTATTTGTACATATTATTTATTTTTTGGATGAGGCTGTTTAGGGTAACGATTGATTTTTTGGTGCTAAACCGGTGCCGGTGCCGGGCCGGCGTATTGAAAAACGCCTATAATTCACCTACCTTAGCAACCGACGTTTGTCTTCTCTATGATTATTGAATGGTGGATTGGATGGCGGATGTTTGGTCGAATTTTGGAATTTCGAATTGTTTGTATTGTTTTCAAACTCAATTCCAGTAACTTGGAACTTTAAGCAATAAATAAACAAATAGCAATATGTCGTCTTATAAGGTAAGATATAATTGATTTATCAATGATGTCTATTCTTGCCTTGGGTTTTCCGTCATGTTTCTCTTGTTCAACAGCCTATTGATTCGAAAAGGGAGGAGTTCAGACGCTACCTGGAGAGAGCCGGCGTTATGGACGCTCTTACCAAGGTCTTGGTCAGTTTATATGAAGAGCCGGATAAACCTGAAGATGCGTTGGAGTACGTCCGCAAACATCTCGGCACAGACGGTGGAGATGATGAGCTCGAAGCCGCCCGCGCGCGAATCGCTGAATTAGAAGCTGAAAACGCGCTACTCAAAGGAGAAGCCCCAGCAGAATAATGACACCAATAGCAAACTGATGTTCAATTGATCTCATAGCCAATAATGATCTCGTATAAATTACTTATCCCTGTTGATCTTGAAGAAGTATAACTTATTCGGTTACTTAGGTACCTACCTACTGTGAGAGTATAGTTTTGTTATTGTATGATTTTAAGAATATGTTTCTTTTATGTTTGAAGTGCTGAGAACACTAATAAATTTTCAGTTATTTTTGCAGCATGTTGAGTTTTTGTGCTTGTTCCCTGACAGATACAAAGTTATTGCTAATAGACGACTTCTGCGGCGCAGCGGTTGTGGCTCTGCCTACCATGCGAGAGGTCCCGGGTTCGAATCCCGGCTGGGGGTAAAGAAAGCAAAAAATAATTATCCCCAGGTCTTGGATTTTAACATGTTCATGATTTCTGGTTCCCACGACACGGTATCCTAGTGTGGGGCCAGAAGCAATGTATGTGCCTGTATGTAAATGTTTTTAAACACTAATAATTATTTCAGAACACCACAATATTAAAACACCCGATTAATTTGATTACATGATTTTACTCTTCTAACAAAATAATTTATTCTATTACAGACACCTAAGCAGGGACACTGATGAGCTCGGTATATTTCTTCACTTTGCTGGCCACACTCATGTCGACATACTTGTCACCAATCGACACAATCATACCTCCAATCAAGGAGGGGTCCACCTTAGCTGACAGTTGCAGGGTTTCGTTAGCAGCAAGGAATTTCTGAAAATTAAAGGGAATATGTTCACTTCTGGGAGTGAGATAGAGTGAAAAGTAGTGTGGGGCAGACACTTTAGTTCCTCTGGTTTAGTTGTTTTGACACCTCAAGAATAGCCCACAATGTCACGTCATTACACGTACGTCGTGGTTGAGAAACAGAACTCAGTCATTTAGCCAGTAATGCAACAGCAACACTGCTGCACAACAGGGGACCAAGGCCGCAATTCACAAACTGAGTCGCATGGCGATAGCAATAGCGAGAGCCCAAAATCCCGGTTTTGGCTTGTCCCTTTTTGGGACGCGCCGCATTAAATTATAGCATTTACAACGAAAAGTCATAAAAACATCTTATCGTCTTAATTAGGACTATCGATTGCTAATAATTGAAACAAATAGTAAACTTTACAAAAAAACGACTTCCACAAACCTATTTGATTAGATTGAGTTTAATACAAACTGTAACAGCCTATTTCCCCCCCCCCCCCCCCCTCCTTGGGGAATTAACTTCATTAAATCCCATCTCAGTGCTACCCTACGCTACATAAGGAACCTCTGTACAATTTCATGGCTCTAGGTCCACCGGTTTAGGCTATGCGTTGCCCGTCAGCCACGCATAGTAGATTGTGTTTATACCTGGTATTGAGCAGTTCTGGTGGCTATGTGTGGTCTTTATCATCAGTTCCGCATCACAATATTATGCTTACCGTGTGCATTTGCACGAGTTATTATGAAAAACACAAAAATCCAAATAGGTCTGCCTATAATATTTGAAGAGTTCCCTCGATTTCTCCAGGATCCCATCATCAGATCCTGACCTGGTGTCAATGGGACCAATGGGAAGGTAAACCCTCTCAAACAAAAAAATAATTTTCCAAATCGGTCCATCCGTTTAGGCGCTATCGGGGCACATACATAAAAAATAAAAATAAAAAAAAACAAACATCCGGACGAATTGTAAACCTCCTCCTTTGGGAAGTCGGTTAAAAATGAAACCTAATTCTAAATGCTACTTTTTGAGAATTTATTTTCTGTACCTTAGATTAGAGTCTACCTCTAGTGTTGTCTACTTCTAAAAGTGGACTGACTATTGTCTAACTCTAAGGTACAGAATGTATGTATAGTAAATGTAAGGATAGTTAATATAAAATTACCTTCAGAGCAGCTTCAAAGCTCTGTCTCTGGGCCTGGTCCAGGGGCTTAGCAGTGACTACTTCACATGTGATCTCTCCGCGGTGGGCACCCATCATGATCTTGAATGCATTGATCACCGCATCGAGCCTGTTAAGACGTCCATTCTCAGCAAGGAGGCCCAAAAAGTTTCCAGTGGTGGCAGATAAGTTGGTCTGAAAAATAATTACATAACATCAGCTAAGAATTGTAAAAGCAAATTAAATCTCAAACACGAAATACCTACATAATATAGAAAGGAAATATGGCAATAACTATTTTAATTCAACCTTGCCGGGACTCCACCAAAGCGGAGATGTGGAATATTTGTATGGCGCGATGGAAGCGGAGATGTGAGCTGTTTCCATCTCGCATACAAATATTCCACATTTCCGCTTTGGTGGAGTCCCGGCCTCAAACTGGAATCAGTATACGGATTCCAGTGATTGTATGGCTGTGGGTGCCAAAATGTGTAAAATCTTCCTTCTCATTATTTTCTAACAATTCAAGTACATAGTATCAGGTATTTTAAAATTGTGCTCACACAAGAATGACATACAGAAAACTTATAATACACTGTGTAACAGAAGGGTGTAGTCATATTTTAGGGGGTTGTTAGGGACACCATTCTGAGCAACTTTCACAATGAAACCGATTTAATCGGAGCAACTTTAATTTTCACTTCTCTATACAAACCAGCTGACCGCCCGCCCGGACCAAAACGTATGGAGCAATGAAAAATAAAGTTGCTCTGCTATATTGAAGTTTGTGTCAGGCTTGTCGTATGCTTGTGAACAGTAGAATTCGGGCCCTGGGGTAATTTTCACCCCTGGTAAAAATAACCTCAAAATCATCTTGAAACCAGTAAATATGCTCCTATATGGTCCCTATGTATGGAGGCAAGAGATAAAATATATATATATATAAGCCTCACCGCTTTAGCAGCGTGCATGAGAGCACTCGATTTGAGGGATCTCTTCAATGTCGGGTTGACCAGCATCTCCCTCATTTTCAAGTCGGTTTTGAATAACTGTTGGAATGCGCTCAGTTCCCTCTCAACGGCGTCGAGAACCTTGGTTTTGGAGGCAGCCGAGTATAGAGCGGCCGCGTATCTACCGTCCATTCCAAACACCTGCACTGGTGGCTTCACCATCTTTGATGAGGCAGCACTGGTGGTGCTCAGCGAGCGAACCTGCCGATAAGATTACGTAATTTTATGTAAAACAAAAATATTGCCGGATCTTGAGACGAGGTAATTCATATTCTCATACTCACGAGCATATTCGTCTTCAGCATAGACATGGTGGTGGAATAATGAGCGGCTGGCTTGTTATATTTGGATTGGAATTGTAACTTTTCCGAGCAAATTCGCTCGGACCTTTCTTCCTTTCCTTTCGATTTTTCGAGTTGACTGACAGGTGACAGGCCACCAAAAACTAGGGTAGACTTTTGACAACTGACAATGCTACCAACATAAAATCGATCGATATATTTTGATTGCGCCCGCAACCTGCATATTTTTTTTTCAAGATCTTCGATCGATTTGACTGTGTGATTCTTGGTTGTTCTGTACTCTGCCATGCCACAAGGCCACAACACAATCTTTGCAATTTGCTTGCAACACAACACAACTTTTCGTGTGTTGTTCGTGTATTTTTTCAGTAAATTTAAAAAAAATCCCATACAATCAACGAAAAATAGTTAAAATACAAGTGTTTGGATTTTGTGACAGATCTAGGTACATCGCTGTTTTCTTTTTTGTGTTATGAATTTACTAATACAAAAAAGTAGGTAACTATGTCGCGACAAGTGGATTCCAACATCACTCGATTACTGGAAGGGCAAGGCCTAGAAGGAGAAGAAAATGACTTCTGCGATTTCACTATAGCGGACCAGAACTCAGTTGCGGAATCTCAAGGCATCACACCCACCACACCCTCAAACTTCAAACCGGTATTAGGATCAAACGTAACTTACGTAGTCGCTTGTGTCATCGTTAACGAAAACAACGAAGTCCTCATGATGCAGGAGGCAAAGGAAAGCTGCGCCGGTAAATGGTACCTTCCTGCAGGACGCATGGAGAGAGGCGAGACTATCGTGCAAGCCACAATACGTGAAGTCCTGGAGGAAACGGGCCTCGTCTGTGAACCAAAAACATTGCTGGTCGTAGAAACAGCTGGCGGGATGTGGTACAGATTCGTGTTGACTGGAGAAATTGTGGGTGGAGAACTCAAGACTCCCGCTAATGCAGACAAAGAATCTTTGCAAGCCAAATGGATAGCAAACCTTCAGGAAATTCAACTCAGATCCAATGACATTCTGCATCTAATTGAGAGGGCCCAGCTTTACAAAGAAAGACAACCCAGGGACTCATGGCACAAGGAATTGCTACCAGCTCCCATACCTCACATAAAAGATCTACTGAGGTTGATTATTGTCATCAAAAAGAGGAGTACAAACAAGTTACATGTGTTACTGAGTGAGAAGTCTGCCATACATTTTCCAGTTTGTGAAATTAATCCAGCTAAGAGTGTTCATTCCACATTGAGAAGGTTTATGGTGGAGATGTTTGGAGCTGATGTTGGGCAACACAGGCCCCTGGGTCTTTTGAACTTGGAATCTGATCCTACTGCAGATGGGTGCTGTCTGAGCCTCCTCGTAGCTTTCAGACCACCTCTGGAGGAAGTGCCACTCATTGGTAAATGTGTATGGCATGAGGTACCCAGAGATAGTGAGGCTAAATTGCTATCCATAATAGCAACAAAAAATTCTACTGTGGATTTGCATGTGGTGCGCTAATTGTCAGAACAATCATACCAAGAAAGTCACAGGAGAGTAGTATCTGAAGAGTTAAAAGTGCCACTGAAAGAAAGAATACTCATTAATTAGGCTACCAGAAGTGATATTAATAGGCCCTCATTTGACTGTTTCTCCATTCCACTGGAGGGCATGGCACCTTCCAAACTACAACTTAGGTTATCTTCTCAACTGTGTAGCCATCCTTATTTGATGGTTTCCATTTCATAGGTTTTGATTTTTA
Organism: Argyresthia albistria; assembly: GCA_963457715.1. Classification (NCBI taxonomy): domain Eukaryota; kingdom Metazoa; phylum Arthropoda; class Insecta; order Lepidoptera; family Argyresthiidae; genus Argyresthia; species Argyresthia albistria. The sequence goes on along the minus strand of OY735261.1, from coordinate 2,866,871 downwards.
TTAAAAAGTAATAAGGTTACAATTCGCGGGCCATTTTTACAACTACCCACAGGTGACTAGATATAGGTAATAAATAAGTATTAACACTGAAAAGGTATTGTAAAAGTTCTTTCTTATCTAAATCACGTATCATTTTGAAACACTCCTATCAGTGCTGTGAAATTCACTGTAAAATATTTTGTATTCATTTTATATTGGGAGAAACATGGTATCTGCTTAGTCTTCTTACATACCATGTGTGTCAGTCTATGTAAATGTACAAGGATTAATTAAGATTGAATTGTTTAAATTGTATTGTTTAAAGAAAAACTTTTATGCTGATGAGATGACTAATTTGATTCAGTCTGTGGAATCCATGTCTTCATAAGCTCATGACTTTTAAGCTTTAATCTGATACTTTGTGTATTTTTGGGTTGTGGGTTATTTATCTGTTATTTTATAATTGTTATCATGACTAATAAATATTTTATTTTATTAACCAATACACTGGTTTCTTTTTGTCTAGAACACCTCTCTTCACAAAAAAAAAACAATTTTATATTTTAGTGATTTATTTAGCAATAAAAAACTTTTGCGCTGACTAGAAAATTGAATTATCAATTTAATCTGGAACACTACACAACTAATTGTTAACTCATTCATTACTCATAATCCCAATTTAACTTTGATTCTAAATTTAATTTTTGTCATGAATAATTTGTCTAGGGTGGTGCTGTAAGGTTGTCATGGAATCATACCTATTTCCTTAGCTTCAAAGCAGTCTTCATAGTAATTATTTAGGTAGTTATTAGATGAATTAAAAATCGATTATAGAAGTTATACAACAATAACATCAATTGCAAAGTGTAATTATAAATTGAAAATACATAATTTTGATATAACAAATAAATTCTGATTTTTAGGGTGATAAATTTATATTTATGTACAATAGAAACATAATCCATGAGCCAGCATAAAAAATCTGAAATAATTTAGCAACAGTAGATATTTAGTCTGAATCACATTATTCTGAGTGAATATAAAGCACATAATATAGAATATACCTACCTATTGAAAGTATCGCAACTATTTCATTTGTTCCAACCATTTCTTACTAGCCAGATTCATTCAAACATAATCACAATTATTCATCTCATGTCTGGGTAAATAAATAAATCTACTTGGAATAAACAGGAAAATCCCTCAACGTGAAAATGCTATCATACAATACAACCCTAAGAAGCTAATAATAAATTAGTCTTAAGGCATAACAAGGTAGGTAATAATAATAGTTGTAAGGGTCCAATTAGTTACCCCTCTAACTGAATGCCTTCGATCCATGAGTTGAGATCAGCGGAGCCGGCGCTGTAGAGCACGTTTTCCCTCGGCTCTACAGAGGTCGAGAGGCGTTGAACAGCAATCTTGCCGGACAAGTAAGCGCCATGTGCGGTGGAGTAGTAACTGCTGTGCGTGTGCTCACCAGCAAAAAGCAGCACAGGCTGAAACGAAAAAACGAATGTCAGAAAAAAAAATACAAATATTTTAAATGAGTAAACTGATAAACAAGCCTCTTAAGGTATTTATTGCATTTATTTGCGTATTACTTAAACCAAAAAAGCTAGGTATTTGACAGGGTCGATGATGACAACAAAACAACGAAAGACTGTATGTGCTTGTGTTTACCTTTTTGTCATGAACATTTCTGAACAAGGGTTGGGCGAGACACTCAATATCACTTTGACTTGCGCCAACAGCTAACGCGGTGTAGGAGCCTCTCGTGTATACTTGCTTATTCCAGCTTGTACTGAAAATAGATGAGTAAGTATTAATATTCCTTAGCTTGCAAAACTACATGACAGCCCAAGGAGCTTTTGATTGATTCTTCATACAAAATTATTATTCTGACCCCAGAGATGATTTTCAGCCCTCAAACCAACTATAGGGTCCTCATAAAGCAGTAGCCTAGTCGCCGTGGCTTAATATTACTTGAAAATCATCATCATGACCCCAGGGGAATTCCTTCTAGTATGATCAGTCCACATTTCCCATCGGTCCACTTAAAATACATTTCTTTTATGAGTAAGATATATAATAAATTGTTTTTGAAGAGTTTAACTTACCAAACACAGATTTGTGGCTCAGGTACAAATGGATCATTGAGGAACTTCCGCAGTATTTTTGTGCAGGTTGCGGCAACTTCTTCCATAGCTAATGTCTCCATAAAGTCAGCTTCCTTCCCTGATACCCACCCAAGTAAAAGTGTCTCTGTTACCTTCGCAAAGGAATATATTTTCCTGTACCAAGTTCCGGACATATTATCTGGATCTGGTGGGCTTTCCCAGAGGAGCATTATTTCAGTAACATCTGGATTTAAAAAGGGTCTTTCATATTCCAAAAATATTTTGTCTACAGTACCAAACAAAAGTCTGTCTATTGATTCCTTTTTGTATTGTGGTAAGGGAGGTTCAAACAAACTTGAAACTTGTTCTTTCAGGACACCTAAAGGTATAGTGCATATAACATGATTTGCATAGTAACTTTCACCATTTTCACAGATAACTTCAACCTGGTTTTGGTGTTTTTTCTTTGGTTTGTGGGCGGTTTCTATTCGAGAAGATGACCCTTCACAGGGGTTCATCATGTCATTAGGACTTGTGGATCTAGAGATGTCTTCTATCACAGTTTGGTCTGAATCCTCAGATTCTTCACCAATTTCATCAGTAGGGCTGTGTTTATCTGAACTCCAGATTATCTTCTTGACAGGGCATCCTGTTTTAATCTTATCAGGTTCAATATTTTTTGTCATAGGTTCTAATATTGCACTAAAGCCTGCAGGTATCATTATGTTGCCACCTTGCAGTTCTGTATAGCTGCCTAATTCTAGAAGGTCAATTTCGTCCATACTTTGGCAGCCTGATATACAGGTTTCTCGCTTCAACAAGCAGTCAAATATGAGACGTCGTAGTTTCTTTTCTTCGGATGATGGTAGGCGTTCTAGGTAGATTGTGGCCTCTAGATTGATGTGCTCGCCGACGCTGTGGATGTCGGGCGGTGGCAAGTACTGGCACAGGAAGTACTCCTCGCATCTTCTCAAGAACGTCACATAAGCCTCGTGGATCTCTTGTAACACTCCGAAAGGAACTTGCTTACCATCCTCCGTCGCTGCGATAACCTTATGGGCTTTAGGTATATTTATTATGTTTACAAGGCTGTTCGCCATGGCAATTTCAAAGATAGGATTTCCTAAAACACCATGTATCCAGTTAGCTCCTAGTTCAACGTTGTGGTTTTTCATTGGTATTTGGATAATCCGGCCACCGACCCGTTTTCTGGCTTCTAAAATTTTGAAATCGTCCTTGCCGTCTTTGAGGAGATGTTTGGCGGCGGATAGTCCGGCCATGCCAGCGCCAATAATTAACACATTGCACTTGTGTGTATCACATTTTTTACTAGAATTTGCATTGTCGTCACCCATAATAATCGCAGGAAATAAATAATTTTCGATAAAGTTTGATTTGACGCTCAGCTGTTGATTACGACATCCATTTTTTCTTTATTTTTTCTATCTGCTGTGCTGTGCGTTGTCAAAGGATGAATCGATCGACGATTGGTGTGGTGGGTGGTGCTCGAGCTCGAGTGAACGAAAAATGAAATGTGTGATTAAGCGATCGGTCTGCACTGCACTGACGAGGAACTGACACCAAACTACATTAATCGATCGATCGATTCGTGGTACCCTGCCGTGCCTCTGCACCTGTCCTCCTCCCTCGCTGTTTGTTTTGTTGTCTATGGTTAAGATTATAATTTAATTGCCTTTGCCTTTCCATAAGGAAGAAGACAGAAAAAAAATAAAAAAAATAAAATCTATTTATAGACATAGTGCTAGCTACTATTTCTGTCTCTCTTTTTCTTGTAACATCATATATATCTCTTTCGCTTACAAAGGCATTTCGCGTGCCAATCTTTTGTCTCTGTTTTCCTTTAGTCTACTTCCTATATTTCTCTTCTTCTAATGACCTTTGAATTTATTTGTACCTACAATTTGTTTACCATTTTCCAATTTCCAGCAACTCGCTCGGTGGGCAATGTTTTTGTTATTGTCGTGAAGTGAAAAATATTATTCATAGTGGAAAGCCTAGCCTGTTCTTGTGTCAGTTCTAGTTATATCCACGTCGGTAGACTCGTACCTTCGACGCGAGTGACCAAACAGTGAAAATCTATTGTTTGCTGATAAATTCAATTCGATATCAAAAGTCATTGTGAATAATCAAGTGCTTAGAAATCTTTAATAGAGGATGCGAGCGTTATGTAATCGCAGGATGTGATATCGTTTCGTGTTATTGGACCAATAATATTGGTATCAAAACTCGGTCATCAGCAAACATTGGCATTGTGTGCACGAACGGAATAAATAAACACAGCGACACGTGGGGCGCTTGAAATATCGATCGCTTCGCTCGCTCGGAGCGCGAGCGTGTGCTAGTGTCTATCAGTACACCAAGGTCACACACTAACACGTGCCATGTCGGAGACGGTGTTTTCTCACGACTTCCTGCTGGAGACAGGCTTGGAGATCAAGCAGGAGTCGGCGCCCTTCGAGCTGGGCGTGTCAGCCTCCGTGCCCATCCCGCAGCGCCGGCCCGACCTCGGAGACTTCTCCGCGGAGCTGGACCTCTGTCTGCAGGACAGCCTCAGCAGCTCCTTTCACAACATGCCCAACATGCCATACACCAAACTCAACTTCGACACAGAAGAAACCAAAACCGAAACCAAAATGGAAGACGATGATATCTTCCAAGTAGATAATGCCGATCTAATACTAGGACCAACTCTCGCTGAGTTGAACGCAAACCCGGACACTATGCTTGATGATCTAAATTTTGATGACCTTCTTCTCCCAGAGGAGAGTGGATATGCAATTCAAATAGGTGGAGCTATGAGCGGTGCACGTAAACATACAGAAAGCTTACAGGCTTCAAATTTTCTTGCCTCTGAAAGCCCCTGCAGTCCGTACAGTCCAGCCAATGCCCAGTTAGCATTTTCGCCGTCAAGTCAGCATAGTTCTGCTTCCTCTAGCTTTACTCAGCCTCTGAGCACAATGCCTGAAATGTTACTTCATATGGATAGCTATGGTGGCGAGATATCCCTGGGTCAGTCTGTGCCAGCATCATCGGTCCTGCCTCCCTTCCCAAATAGTGTGAAGCAGCACTCACAACTATCCTCATCAGCCCCAACACATCTGACCATGGACCAGGTAACTTTTACAAAGTTTTTGTTGAAAATATTGTTAATAAAAGCTTATTTACTTATTAGTCTTAGCAATAATAGGAATACAAGATTCCAGTAAAATCATTAATGACAGGGATATTTATTGAAACAATTATCTCAATGTATGACTCAGCTTTATCTTTTGCTTAGACAATAACATGTTTTGTCTTCCTACCTGTTCTTCATAATCATGCCATAAGAATAAAGATAGGTATATGAATACAATATGTATATTATACCATACATAAATAGATTATTTTCTTGATTAAGCTGAAATAACATTATTTCTTATCAAGTCACACACACCCTTTTTTTTTCTATTTTAATTATTATTTATTTTATTTATTATGAGCCTGTTATATCCCACTGCTGGGCAAAGGCCTCTCTCCCCCTCTTCCACTCCATTCGATCCTGAGCGGTCTCCTTCCATTCTTTATCCCATAGACCCAACTCATCACTCCATCTCTTCCTGGGTCGGCCACGCTTTCTCTTTGCATTTTAATTATAGAAAAGATTATACTTGGATATTAAAGGAGCTTGGATATAAAATCCTCAGATGAACAGTCTGATTCCTACCTTTTTTTTAAATTCTATTTACAATGAATTTCAAATTCCTCTGATAAACATTGGGGGCTATTTGGAAGGAAAATGCACTAAACTATAAAGGCAACTATAGCCTCTCGTTATCTACAACTAAGATGACGTCATTATGACGTTTAGAGGGCTTAGTGGCCTTTTTAGTTTAGTGCATTTTCCTTTCAAATTCATTATGTTAGGATCGAAAAAGCGGCCATACTTAAAAAAATAATTTAATGGTATCTCATAACTCAACTAATCCCTAAGTATTCAACAATCTAACTTCCATAAATAAGCTAGATGTTCAAAAATTCTTAAGAAAGATCTCTTTTAACTACAGATTTGGCAGCGCCGAGAGCCCCGGAAGCACTTGCTATCCACAAGTTCCCTGGCTGAGGCGGGGTCAGTGTCCTCACTGTCCGGCCTACTCAGTCCAGTCACCGGAGACTATTCACAGGATGAGGATGACCGTGACGAGTCCGATGAAGATAGCGACAGATATGAGGACCTATCTTCAGATGGTGAGAAATTAGTATTTTTAATGGCCTTTGGAGTGGAGTGTGGCTCAATATGTGCTCCTGGCTTAAATTAATTGGCTACATTGAATTATTTATGCCTACTACAGCCTAGGTGAGGGTTGGATGATATTGATAACATAATAAGTGTCTGACAGCAAAAGCAATCTGAAGATCTGGTTGTATTGTAACTTTAGAAATATAAATATTTGTAATAAACAATGATATTTTATGCTTAAATGAAAATAATAATCATAATTATTGAGCTTTTCAAGAGTCAAGCAAATATAATCACATTTGATACAACTGTTCCATTTGGGTCGGTGGTGATTTTACACACGCATTGACGCATGCACAAATCTTGACCTGATAAGAGTGATGTAACTTGGCACACTTCTTGCATTCTATACTTTCTCATGTTAAGTGATACTATGATACTGCTAATTATGTCGACACGTGTATGGAGGGTTGAGATATTAGAGATAATTCAAATTAGCTGACATCTTACTAGATAGTACAATCTCAAGCTTACTCATGAATAAATAGCTACATAGAAGATATCATATAAATGTATTTTGTTTATTTAGCAAACACATGTGTTATTGTGCCATCCATGTATACTATAGTTATGAACGATTTAAAGAGATAAGAGAAGATCCAAATATAAGTATTTAGATTTATTATAAGTATTTCTAAGACATCAATGAACCATCATCAGCCTGTTAGGGAATCTTCTATTCTTATACTTTCTGTCTTTATTTTTTTTCTAAAAACAATATTCCGAGTTTGGTTCAGAAAATCCTGTATTAGATTAAATCTCTCAATCAATATGACATGGTATAATATTGTCGTTTTATATTATACCTATTTCAGTGTTGTAGACGACCATTCTTGAATTCCAGACTCAAACGACGAGATGAGTTCTGAAACGAAACAAGCTCGGGCGATCGCGAAGAAGGAGCGCTACTTCTGGCAATACAATGTGCAGGCTAAAGGTCCCAAGGGCCAGAGACTGGTACTGAAGAAGAAATCAGAGGACCCCCATGTGCTGAATTCTGTCCAAGACCCTGTATTCAGTCCGAGTTGTAGTGTGAGAGGGATCAAACACAGGTAAACATACCATCTGCCTACAAGATTAGATACAATTTATCTTTTAAAGATAGCCAATTTAAATGTATGGGATGTACAGTCAAGTTCATTAATATAATATATAACAAATGTGTCACGTGTTTACAAATAAGAATATGAATATATGAGCAAAACCAAGGCTTCAAATATAAATGTACATAAATATCTGAGCAGATTCATCAATCACGAATAATTAAACTGCGCATCCATAAAGTATTCAAATTGAACTTTCAGTGGCTCTTATGTTCCATTGACAGTGGGGGCTATTTGGAAGGCAAAAGCACTAAACTAAAAAGGCAACTAAAGCCTCTAAACGTCATAATGACGTCATTTTAGTTGATATCAACAACTAAGATGACGTATGTAATTATGACGTTAAGAGGTCTTAGTGGACTTTTTAGTTTAGTGCATTTTCCTTCCAATTCGCCCCCACTATGGTTAATTTAATCTGAATTCGAACAATTTTTCGCTTCGAAAAATATTTGTGATACAAGTACAGTACCTAATTCATACCTAATTTCAATTGTTACTATAAATACTTACCTTTGTTGGCCTAAAACAAAACACATGCACTCAACCATTCATTCATCTAATGATCCATTCACTCCCCCCAGCGGCAAAGCGAGGAAGGGCGATGGCAACGACCTGACGCCGAACCCTCGGAAGCTGTTCCTCATCGGCAATGAGCTGGACAACCTGGGCCGCGTCATCAACGACATGATCCCCGTCAGCGAGCTGCCCTTCAACGTGCGACCCAAGACCAGGAAGGTAACACGATGCTTTTAATATTGATCATTTACATCTTTTTCAATCCCCAGGACATATCATATCCTGTCAGCACCATCTTTAGGCCGGGACTCCACCAAAGCGGAGATGTGGAATATTTGTATGCGAGATGCTCACATCTCCGCTTCCATCGCGCCATACAAATATTCCACATCTCCGCACATCTCCGCTTTGGTGGAGTCCCGGCCTTACTGTCCTGCCTAGGTTTTGCTGGTAGAAATCTCTCTTTAAAAATAATTTCGCCTTTGCGCACTAAATGTTATTTAAGTTTTAATATTAAGTTACAGTGCAATAAAGAATATGAATATCCCACCTCCACCACACCTCGGACACTCCACCACACCTCGGACACTCCACCACACCTCGGACACTCCACCACACCTCGGACACTCCACCACACCTCGGACACTCCACCACACCTCGGACACTCCATCACACCTCGGACACTCCACCACACCTCGGACACTCCACCACACCTCGGACACTCCACCACACCTCGGACACTCCACCACACCTCGGACACTCCACCACACCTCGGACACTCCACCACACCTCGGACACTCCACCACACCTCGGACACTCCATCAGACCTCGGACACTCCACCACACCTCGGACACTCCACCACACCTCGGACACTCCACCACACCTCGGACACTCCACCACACCTCGGACACTCCACCACACCTCGGACACTCCACCACACCTCGGACACTCCACCACACCTCGGACACTCCATAGAAAGCTCGTGAAATAATCACCTGTTACTACTACATAGCCAAATTACGTTTGTACACGTGCAAATGTGTGCGTAAACTCGTTCGTTTGAGAATGTGTGTGGTTCGCCCTCCGTCGCCAGGGGTGGGGTGCGGTATCTGAATCAGCGCCGCGGGGAAGGGAGAGGCCGTACGTAGTACTATTATCTCTTCTGTGCCTCCACCCAACCTCATTCCGACTTTCGAGACTTATCCGTGCAACTCGCAGGTATTTCTGAGCACCCCTCCCCCACATGTCTGGTCCGGCTTTTTTAACATCCTTTTATGAGGTCGTATTGTAGCTATTATGGACTGTATTAATAAGGCACTGGTTTGTGTGAGAAAACCTGAGAAAACTATGTAATCTGACGACTGTCAAGTAACAAAAGGAACGTACCAAAACCATAAAATACAGAATACGAAGAAAAAGTAAGATTATATAAAAAGTTGTGCAGTCTTGCACATTAGCTCAATCATCGTGCAGCAAATCTAGGAATGGAAATTACGCCCACTTTCTTTTCTCACTACGAAACTTGGTATGTGTAGGTCGTTCAGCCCCCGTAGACAAGATGCAAAACGATATTATCGTTCGCACGAAACGCTAAGAATATGTATGCGATTTGACGTTTGTTCACGCTACGCTAGCGTCACCAAATGTCAAATCGCATACATTTTGAGTTTTCGTTTCGTTTCGATTTCGTAGCGTTATTAACTTTGTCTAGGCCTACTGATGACAATATAATAATATGGTACCATCGAGCTGGTCTGATGATGGAGCTCTCAGAAGGAACCCTAGGATAGGACCTGTAAACCCATAGAGTTTTGTTGGGCTCATTAGATTCGACGCGACAAGTCCTGCCTGTTCGTATATTTATGCGAAGATACATTTTCCTTTGAAACACAACTCACCAATTTACGGGCGGCGGAGGACGAGGTAGGAGAGCTGTGATTGGTCAGCCGCTGCGGAACTGTCTGGCGGCCCGTCATCGTACATAGGATGCTACGTTGAATACAACTAACGTTTGGCGAGCGGCATTCCCCCGCAGGCGCAGTCAATTGGATATAATAGTCTCTGTGTAAACCCATCGAGTTACGTCATCGTCGGCGTATTTAATTCGAAGACTTCTTAATCTCGAAAGGGTGGTTTTAGTTTTTAGACTACTATTGATACTTTAACACCTGACGAAAAAGTTTGACCCGTCTGCCTGTGTGCCTGTGTCAGACATACGTCTGTCCGCGGCATCCTAGCGCTCAACTAGTGAACGGTGGTGGCAGTGGCGGTTTTCTGTAAATGGTCGCCTTCTGCCCTGCTGCGGTGGCTAATTTATTTAGGTACCAAGTTTTAACGGTTCAGCGGTTTGAATAAAAGTTATCAAAAGTTACTCTATGGCTATCAACTGAACAAGGAAACAAGTGAATGTGAGTTGGATGACAGGTATAGATCATAGTATCAGTGAACCATCTCACGAAGTAGTTTAGAAATTAGGTTTAAAGAACCTTATTCATATGAGAATAGAGTTCTTTAGACCTAAAGTCAAAACTTCTTCGTGAGATGGGTCATCTAAACTCTTACTCGGCGTTAGGTGATGCAGGCTGGACAAATAAATAAAGCAACATGTAGTGGAAACCGGAAATACCTGTGTCATAACTATTTTTTTATTTTGTTGCAGGAAAAGAACAAGCTGGCCTCGCGCGCGTGCCGACTGAAGAAGAAGGCGCAGCATGAAGCGAACAAACTGAAGCTGTATGGACTGCAGCAGGAGCACAGTAAGCGTAGTAGATACATCTAATACTGGTATACCAGTCAGAGCCTCACCGAATAATACCTGCCCCCCCCCCCCCCCCTAGTTAAACGCTAACGCTAGCGAAACAAAACGACAACTTTTTATGTATGCGATTTGACATTTGGCTTCGCTAAGGTGACGCCACGTAGCGATTCCAAATGTCAAATCGCATACATAAAAAGTTGTCGTTTTGTTTCGCTAGCGTTAGCGTTTAACATTGTCTACAGGCTCTGATGCTTTTATAGTTCCGAAATTATGTTGGTGACGGTATGGCATGAACCGGTAATGATATATTTTTTTCGCTCAAGATAACAACTCTCTGGAACCCGATTGTTTAACGAGGACGTGGTCGCCCCAGGAAACTGGAGTGACGAGCTGAGGGAAACAGAAACATTTACATACAGGCACATACATTGCTTCTTCACCCACGCTAGGATACCGTGTCGTGGGAACCAGAAACAGCGACATCACAAACATGTACACATCCAAGACCTGGGGTTTTTTTTGTCCCCAGCCGGGATTCGAACCCGGGACCTCTCGCATGGTAGGCAGATGTGCAAACGCCACAGAGGTCGTCGACAATGATAAGATCTGGTGGGAAACAAACAACCCAGGAGCATGAAGAGGGGAAGTAAGGCCTTTGTCCGCGAAGATATAGGCTAATAATGAAATTCTCTTCTCCAGGGCGGCTCATGGACGGCATCGCCAAGATGAAACAAATCCTGATTTGCAGAATAAGGAATCCGCAAAGCGACATCGACTATGCGACGCACATCGAAGCCCTCGTGGCTAAGGCGACAGGTAATTTGATAGACGAATACATACATACTCCCAAAGTAACAATGCACATGGGAATTTTCTTCAAAGGTCTGCAGAGGTCGTGTTCCGACTGTTCCGGAGCCGATATGAGATCGAGGATCGAGATCAATACATAGAGAAACAGTTTTACTATTTCCCACCCCTATACTATAGATATAACTATCGTCTCCCAAACGTTCGGAGTGAGACTTCCATGCGCATTATTACTTTGAGAGAACTATACTTAGGTACCCACTCAATTAGAAAACAAATTAGTTTCGAATTACTAATCTCGTTGGAAAAAAGGCTCCATGGAGAGACTTCTCAATCATTTATTTACACCTACTATACTTAGTTTGTAAAACATAGCTTGATCTCTGTGACAGGTTTCATCAAAAACTCTCCTATCAAGTACCGTATTTTGCGACGATGATATAGGCTAATATGGCGATGGTATAGAGACAAATATCATACTTTATTAGCAAAAAGTGTGGTCTTACACTCGTTATGCAAGACAAGTTATCGATGTTGACTTGGAAAAATATCTTGATAATTTAATAGTGTGAGCAGAAGCTCCAGTGAATCCGAATCAGACTTTGAATTACACCATCAAATATCTTACTCATTTGTAGTAACTATTACATCATTAAGTAGGTAACTTCAGTGTAGGTACTGAATGTTATATTAAAGGTTATTTCCTTCCACTTTCAGAGGTCAAGATAGCTGGTAAATCTTCTGAATTTGTTAACACAATACTCGACAATGTAAAGGGCGGCCAGCACAATGGGGGCCTCACAGATATTTAAAGGTAAATATTTACAGACATGTATGAGTAAACGAAAGGCTGTCATTGTACCTCCAAAGTTATTTAAAGAAGAGAACTTTATTTCTATATTAAATATCATCATAGCATTAAATTGGTTTTGATCACAATGCCTCAAAAGAACTACAACTAAGAAGAATACACAGCACATACACCTCTCTACCAACCAACCCGCGCTGACCCAGTGATGGAATACTCTTATGAATATAATTTTACTTCAGAACAATCATCTATGAATATAGACCAACAAAGCTAAATAATTGAATTTTTGTTGCAAAACATCATTTGCGACAAATGCTCCCTCAGACTTATTACTGCAAAAAAATAATTATATGTAAGTAAACTTAGGTATGTCCTAAGTAAATATGAAGATAATCATCGTATCGTATTTTGTTTGTCTGACCTTAAAATATTACGTACTATGTATTAAAATTGAGTCGTGTATTTTGCATTTTTGAAAATTCTTCGAAGATATTGCTATTGAGTCATTGTGGTCTAAACGGAATGTATTGTCGAAGACAATCTTATTTTTGTATCTTAAGCATATGCATGTAGTCATTAGAATCTTAAAAGGCGACAATTTTAACGTGTTATTTCATTAATCGATTTTATATCATTAAACATTCATGCCATGTGGTGTATATGTAGTTTATGTCTAGATTATCTAGAGTTAGTACTATGATAAAGTAGCCATAGGTGCGATTCTCTAACTGATGTTATAATAAGTTTAACTAGAGTAAGATTTCAATTGCACGTATTTGCATTTTCCAGAATAGTCTTACAATAAGTCTGCTTCCATCAATTTAAACACCAGATAATATGATGTACCAGAATATTTGCTTAGTTTCTGTAATTTGATTACAAGATTAATGCTGTATTATCTGCTGCTAAACAAATACAAAATCGGTTACGATTAAATATAATAATAAAGGAAAAAATGCAGTTGCATTTTTTTTGGTTTTGGCAATGAAAGATGAATGTCAACATTTTCAAATTCGATTTATTATGTAAAATATTACGCTCGGCAACTTTTTTACTGGAGTATATTAATAAAATTGTTGAAATATTTATATTTTGTTGATGGGAAGACTTTAAGTCTGTATAGTTGTCCGTTGCCAATTTATTGATATATATTTTTTTAATATAAATTATGATGTGATATTTAATTTTTAATCATCTTTGATATAGATTAATTGAGTATAAAGTCGACGTGACTTTGTTTTGACAAAAGATATGTTACAAAATATCATATTTTAGAAATGATCTGCGAGTATATTTAACGGTGGCTGGTATAACTATTAATGTACATAATGATGTTACAGCGATTTTATGAAAGTCGATTTTACCTAGAAAGACTGGGTGGACAAAACAAACAAAAATGTTTAGGATTTTAAAGGACAATGGCATCTTACTAAAGCCTCTATTAAATCCACCTGATACCAAAGACAACCATTTATTTCAGTACATTTTTTATACTATTAGGTCGGTGATAAAGTTTGTTCGTATTTTGTATGAAGACCGAAACCGGGCGAGCAAAAAGGTGCATCTTTGACATAAAAAAATGCGGATTAAATATGCTTGCATGTCATTTCTTCCCCTTAATAAAATTTTAAAATGTATCGAATTTCTTCACTGGATTCCTTTTGACAGTAAGAAAAACGAAATGAAAAATAGTCGGAAATATCATTTTACTATATTTTTTCCTTTTTTGAAATATAACCTTTTTAATGACATCAAAACCAGCCAGATACAAATAATACATCCAAAGATATTTAATTACAAACTTTCACTACGAAATACGAAAAGACTTTTTACCCGACCTATTATTATGGAAGACATCATACACACCACATAAAATGTATTGTATTAATTGGAAATTCAAATGATTTTCTTAGTTATTATTCCGAGTAAAAATGCAACAATGGCACAGTCCATTTTTTATTTATTTGACATAGTCAGGTGGAGGTTGTTTCCAGCCAGTATTTAGATTAGCTTTGGTTGTTTCGTTTGAGTTTTTCTTCGCCTGCACGTTTTTTCTTTGGAAATATGTATTTTCCGCTTTATAAAAGAACAAAAAATCTTACTGTATCGACGTCATGAATAAAACAATATATCATATATGACTTATGTGAATAGACGTTCGTTACAAATTCGTTAGTATGGAGAATTGCCGGTGTTCTTTGTATAGCTTTCAGGAACTTTCATGTATAATTGAAATAGTTGTACCAAGCATGCCTCATAATTTTAAGAGAAATACAACTAAATTAGGCTCAGCATTTCGCTAATCAAATTAATAATGTTACCTTCGCATAAATGTATGTTACTCATTCAAAAATTTATTAGAGATAGTCTTAGTTATAATCACTGTATGTACTAAATATGGTGTAAAATATATATTTCACATAAAATTTGGCTATATCTATATTTGCTACATTATAAAGTCAAATTGATAAAAAGATGAAATTTAAATATATATTGTATATTATAGTACCTCTTTTTGGTACAATTTGTATTATTAAACTATCATATTTGTTTGGAACAGAAACAGTCATTGTTCTATAATACTGATTGATCTTCTTGGTGAGTGAACAACATTAGATTTTTCATATTATTTCATTCAACTTCATACAGTCTATATTAAATTATTTCTTTTTCAATCTACTAAACTCAAAACCTGGTCTGCGATTCTATAGGCTGTGCTTTATGTAATTTTATTATGAATTTTTTTAGATTATGTTATTCTCTTTTGTATAAAGTACTTTTTGTAATATTGTGTTTAATTAATTACCTAAATGTTGAATAAATTTTTAAATTAAATGCATTTTTAAAATTGTTCCCATGTTATAAAATTCATCCCTCTTAATAACTTGTATTTCTAATCTTCTCAGGATCTCTGGAACCTCTGAGTATCAGTATAAGCAGTTGTCAAAGTAATTTAGGAAGTTTCGTTAAATCACGCTTGAAATGGTAGTTATGTTTGTCTGAGTGTATGATTTGTCTGATTAATATGCATGTACAAGTACAACCATGTGTAGTATGGTAGTACATGCAATAGGCTAGATGTTAGAGTGAACTACAACATAATGTACGTAGTGCTGTGTTAGCATTAAGATAGGTATATAAGTACACACATAACCAATAAACGGACTTCGATTACCGACATCTATCTTTCAACACCTTCCTATATTTCATGGCGACCTTGCCTTGAGCCACAAGAATCTACTGACTACTCCGAAGAAGACCTTGCCAGGCCAGCCTACTTCTCGCGAGGTAGTGCTGTGCCGAATGGCAGTAAGAAGATTTTAAAGAAAAAACCAAGAGGAGACCATGAAGACCACCACAACGACCACGCGCTTCAACGGTGATTGCCCATGTTACACGGTGCATCACAACAACGACGTCAACATCGCCGTCGTTCAACACAACAAGACGACGTAATAGAAGAAAATGAACATGTACGAGTGAATCCCGATTTTTATGAAGTTTTACTGCGACCGGACGGGGAGTTCAGGGGTTTCCCGTCTCGTTTGAAGATTTACTGCGACCGGACGAGGAGTCAGGGTATCCCGACTCGATCAAGAGGTATCCAGGGTTATCCCGGTCCAGCTCAAGAAGATGACAACTACGTGTATCTTCGTGCAATATCCGGTATCAACGTGCGTCACGTCCGCCCAGCTGTCGTCATCACCATCCACGCGACGATGACAAGCACCGAGCGACCTACTTCGACAGAATGTTGTACTGTGAGTTAAATTAATTAATCATTTCAGGCAGAATTAGGAACGTAGATAAATTTTTTAATCACAGTTTTATCTAACATATTTTGTAATACCTAGTGTCACAGTCAATGAGTAAATATTCGGTAAATTCATAATCATTTAAAAATCAAAGTAAAGTTAAAAATAGCATACGAGTTAGGTATTGCTAATACAATGCATTCCGAGTTGAATGACTGCAGAATTTCTAGGTCAAGTGGAAAATACCGACGACCTAATGACAATTGAATAGAGAGATTTAGAGTAAATGAATTAATAAGTAAATAATATTTATTTTTGTGTTTCGAATTAGAAAAGTTTAAGGATCGGTACATAGTAGGATATAGAAATATGAGATAGGGAACTATTCCTTCTAGTCATACAGACAGATTGGAGGCCATTGCCTTAAATTGTAGTGGCTCTATTCTCTATTATACAGGTGCACAAAATAGGTGGCCTGATATGCCAATGTGTAGGGTGACCATGCCCACAAGATGAAAAATATGATATGTAGTGTAGGGTGACCATGCCCACAGGATGTATAATGTATGTAGATAAAGGGTGTAGAGTTACAGCCCTAGGAGAATTATGTTCTTGACCATAGTGTGGACTGTCGTGCCCTCGGTGGAAGACTTAATTATTAGAAGTAGTAAGGCATTAGTAGAAAAAGTGTAAAAGAGTAGAATGATGAATGATCGAGGACATGAAAGGTTAAGGAGTTTTGACTAACAAGTGGATTCATCACCCAAATGTTACGATAGATCTCACTTCCCAGAGTTCATAATGGCAGTAATCAGAGTGATGACTGAGAGCTACAGGATGCTCAAAATGGGTTAAAAACCAAAAGTTTAAATGTGTGTTTGGAAAATGTGTATGAATGTGGAAAATGTACCGATACCACGATAGGAAGATTTCAGGTAAATTGCATTCACATTTTAATATACATATATTATTAATTTTGTCGATTGATTTAAAAATTTACGTGACACTTGGTAGGTAATAATTTTTCTTTTCAAGTAAATAAATTAATGAGTAAATAGAAATGCAGGTTAATTACTTTGTGAAATGTAATAGTTACTTACGTAGAACAGGAATATAATTCAGTGTAAAATTAATTTGTGGAAATTCGTAAATAAAATATATATAAACCGAGGAAATAGAATATAGGATCACTCTGTACATGTCTTGTGTTGTGTTATTATTATTATAATAGTTTTATTTAGTGGAAATAAATAAAGAATTTAAAAGGTATAAAAGTATAAGGAATTTTGATTTCAGATATTTTGATGTGTTTTCGTTTTTCAATAGTTTATTTTTCAGTTTATAGGTGTGTTTCCAAAAATTAAAATGTATAAATTGTGTTTTTTTTTTTGTTTAGGATAAAATGAATTACTTTTCTTTTTCATGAGAATAGGAGATAATAATTAAAAAGTATTTTGATGTGTTTATTCGTTTTAATAGGTGAATTTGAGTTTATAATGTGTTTTTAAAATTAAAAATGTATAAATTGTTATATTTTATTTTATTGATTTAACAGTTATATTATCCAGGAAATTAATGATCTTTAATTACATGTTTTTCAGCTATAAATGTGTGAGTGTGTATCTTATAGGAAAATAAAGTGTACCTATTTCATTCAAAATTAAATGTCAAGACAGGTAATTAGCAATTATCTAGGTCATTATTTTGTTCAAGTATTTGTCCATAGCATACAGCAATCTAACACTAGGAAACTTGTCAGCATTTTTACAATAGCTCTGCCTTGCACTTTTATGCAATGCAGTTAGGTGGAGTAGGATTTCGTAATATTGTAATGTAGGTACGATCATACCATTTAGGTTTGAAAAATAATTTCTTTGTTGAGAAATTATTTTTCTTTCGCTACCCCGAGGGTGAAGGAAGTTAAAGGGGAGGTGTAGTATGGTAGTACATGCAATAGGCTAGATGTTAGAGTGAACTACAACATAATGTACGTAGTGCTGTGTTAGCATTAAGATAGGTATATAAGTACACACATAACCAATAAACGGACTTCGATTACCGACATCTATCTTTCAACACCTTCCTATATTTCACATGTGGCATGTAGCAAACTTACATGCTTCCATGATTATTAAAATCAAATTATACAGTATAGGAAAAATTATGAATATATTTTCAACTTAAATGTACAAATTAGAATCCCAAACACTGCTTGGTTTTGATTTAATATTTTTAAGTAGGGCAAGATCTTCCAGTAGTTTTTGAACTGCATCAACTCTATACTCCTCAAGTTGATCTAGATAGCAAATTACAGCCAATCCTCTTTGCGACAAATGCTCCCTCAGACTTATTACTGCAAAAAAATAATTATATGTAAGTAAACTTAGGTATGTCCTAAGTAAATATGAAGATAATTATCTAAGTGTGTGTGTAAGCAGTTAGTCATAGCTAGGTATAGCATGTTTGCTGCATTTGATAAATAGGTACATTGTTCTGCTATGCTACTACAGTTGGATGAATTTAATTTTAGTAATTTACCTCCAGCTGATATTCCAGATATAATATTGGGTTGTTCCAACTTCGGGTAGTTAGCTTTCTTCTCTGATTTTGATGTAGTAACAGTTCTTATTATGCATTGTTGTACTGATAATGCATTTGATTGATAATTAGCCAATGGTTTTGTCTGTATTGCAATAACATCATTGGAGACATCCAAATATGGTTTCAACAGCTCCACAACCTCACTGCTTAGTACAAGATTGTAATCTTTTATGGCCACAACATATCTATTTGTGTCAAGCTCTCGGTACACACTGAGGCCAACTTCTGGGATTGAATCTACCAAAAGCAGTTCACAATTTGACTGAAGATTGATGAAGTCCAAAAGATATTTTCCTTCTAATATGGTTAGTGAGTTGATGCTTTCAGCATTTGCGGCGCCTACTTTCCATTTGAGCCTGTGAACAATAAATAATGGATAGTGAATATCTATCTATAGGTGGAGGGCTGTGGAGGTTGATTGGTTGGTTGTTCTCTCACTTACTCTGGAATCTCTGATTCGGCGTTCTGGTTCTCTGCATCGTCCCAGTCCTCCCAAGCACTTCGCGTTGAGGGCAGCGCAATTTCTCCAAAGGTTGTCATTATTAACCTATGCAGAGAATACTTCTGTTCTCTTCTAAAAATATTTACTTATTGCCTGCTTGGAGCTCCGGACAGACAATTCTTCACACTATTGAGTAGGTATGTAGTTTCCTGTTACCTCTCCGAGCTTTGTGGAAATAAATGGAGATATTTCAGAGTCTGAAATTCAGACAAAACTAAAACCAAATACCAAAACAAAAAATAAATGACTTGTCATTTCAATATTATTATTTTTTTCCTTTATGGCACAATGTACGTCTGGTACTTTTGCCAGCGTCTAGTTTTTTTTTTTAAGATTTTTTGTTTTGTATTTAAAGTTAAGGAAACGTATAAGATAAGGAAAAAAAACGGAAATGATACGGAATTTGGAATAATAGGAATTAACATCAGTTTGTAATATTTACATAACATATATTATTATTTACATTTAAGGACTTTATACTTAAGTATAGATAATTATTCAATTTCAAACGATGCCATGTTCACGTCATGTTATGTACTGACTTGACTACATATCGATCGATTGATGCCATTGTGAGGCGATACGTGCGCAAGGATAATGCCCATCACTATAAAAAAAAAACATCGTCAGCCTCAGGCCCTCAGCCGATGTCAAAATTCGATTTCGATTTTGGCTTGACCCGTTTCCACGAAGCCGAATCGAAAAAGTAATAATAAATCAAATCTAATCAGATTAAGCTAAACTGTATATAATTTTACGTTTATTTGTAATATATCTATCATCCCACCATGTTGAAGGTAAGTTTTCTATCCTAATTTGTACAATACTTAGCCGTAAACAAGTTCTAAACAACCATCCGCTTACAGGGCCAGGGTCAGGTCACCTTCGAGGATAAATGGCCATCGATGCGCTCAATAGTGCTGCAGCTTCTCAAGCAGGAAACTGTGACACAGCCGGAATGGCAGGACCTATTTAGTACTGTGCATTTGGTATGCCTATGGGATGAGAGGGGCCCGTATAAACTGCGAGATGCTTTGCAGCAGGATATAGTGATGTACATAAAACAGGCACAGGCGCGGGTGCTAGCGCAACGCGAGGAGCAGGCGCTACTGAAGGCCTACATTGCTGAGTGGGGAAAATTCTTCACACAGTGCAACTTTCTACCCACACCATTCCGACAACTGGAAAGCTCCATCAATAAGAGTACAAGTTCCAACTCATCAAACTCGCAGAAAAAGAATATCAACAATAATAATGAGGATAGTTTAGTCCGAAAGTTGATGTTAGATTCATGGAACCAGAGTATCTTCATGGACATCAAGCAACGGCTTCAGGATTCAGCCATGAAGCTTGTTCAGGCTGAGAGGAATGGAGAGCTGTTTGACTCGCAGCTTGTTATAGGTGTAAGAGAATCTTATGGTGAGTGAAGATATTGAATTTATGGTTAAGATAAAGGAAGGAAAACTAAAATTCCTCTAATAGTCTTATGAAGAAGAATACTTTTCAACTGCAACTGTTTTGTATCTCATGTTAAAATTTTCTTATTCCAGTGAATCTATGCTCCAACCCAAGTGATAAGCTGAAAATATACAGGGAACACTTTGAAGCTGCTTACATGCAGGCTACTGAAGATTTCTACAAACTGAAG
Source organism: Argyresthia albistria (assembly GCA_963457715.1). Lineage (NCBI taxonomy): Eukaryota > Metazoa > Arthropoda > Insecta > Lepidoptera > Argyresthiidae > Argyresthia > Argyresthia albistria. The sequence goes on along the minus strand of OY735261.1, from coordinate 2,845,973 downwards.
GCTAATGAACACTTGCAAACAAATGGTGTACAATCTTATATGGTGTATGCTGACCAACGGTTGAAGGAAGAGGAGGCCAGAGCTCACTTGTACCTGGAACCTGGAAGTGGCAGTGTTGCTGCTCTGACTCGCTGCTGTGAGAAAGTCCTTGTTAGCAACCACTCACCGACCTTGCTAGCTGAGAGTGCACCTCTCATAGAAGCAGGAGAGACAGAGAAACTCATGCTAATGTTCCGTCTCTTAGATCGCGTGCCAGATGGAGTAAACCCAATACTTAGAGACCTTGAAGCTCACATTGTCACAGCCGGGCTAGATGACATGGTGCAATCTGCTGATATCATCACAACAGATTCTGAGAAATATGTGGAGCGATTATTGGATCTGTTCAAAACTTTCAGTTCTCTTGTGAAAGATGCATTTGGAGATGATCCAAGATTCCTGACTGCTAGAGACAAAGCATACAAGTGTGTTGTGAATGACACAACAGTTTTCAAGTTGGAGTTGCCATCGTCAGCACTTCTTCGCGGCAGTAAGGGCACGGCACCAGAAAGCAAATGCCCCGAGTTGCTCGCCAACTACTGTGATATGTTGCTCCGGAAAACTCCTCTAAGTAAAAGGTTAACAACTGAGGAAATTGAGTCCAAGTTACGTAACGTCCTTCTTGTACTGAAATATATTGAAAACAAGGATGTGTTTATGAGATATCATAAAGCACATTTGACCAGACGACTTATATTGGACTCCAGTGCTGATTCCGAAAAGGAAGAAGATATGGTTGAATGGCTTCGCGAGGTTGGCATGCCAGCTGACTATGTGAACAAACTGGCGAGAATGTTCCAGGACATAAAGGTCAGTGAAGATCTCAATAACCAGTTCAGATCTGATACAGCCAAACACGATGCAATCAACATCAAGATTCTGAACGCCGGTGCCTGGGCGCGCGGTTCCGAAAGGGTGACCGTCAGTCTTCCGTTAGAATTGGAAGATTACATTCCCGAAGTAGAAGAGTTCTACAAAAAGAAGCATTCTGGTCGAAAACTTCAATGGTACCACCACATGAGTAATGGTACTATAACATTTGCAAACTCCATTGGTAGATTTGATCTCGACGTTACGACGTTCCAAATGGCCGTTCTTTTCGCTTGGAACCAGAGGCCAATGGAAAAGATTAGCTACGAGAACTTGAGACTAGCAACAGAACTGCCCGACCCTGAACTGCGAAGAACTCTGTGGTCTCTAGTCGCGTTTCCTAAGCTCAAAAGACAACTGCTTTGTTACGACCCGCCCGTGCAGAATCCAAAAGACTTTGCGGAGCACACCACTTTTTGGGTGAACCAAGAGTTTGCTTTGGTGAAGAATGGCAAAACCCAACTCCGGGGTAAAATTAATCTAATCGGAAGATTGCAGTTGAGTACAGAGCGGTCACAGATTGAAGACAACCAGTCCATTGTGCAACTGCGGATACTCAGGACACAGGAGGCCATAATTAAGATACTGAAGATGAGGAAACGTATCACCAACACAGCACTGCAGGTAAGAACCTACTTTATATTTAATTATATATACAGGTTGTAACAGAAAGGTGTAGTCATATTTTAGGGGGTTGTTAGGGATATCATTCTGAGCAACTTTCACTATGAAACCGATTTGATCAGAGCAACTTTAATTTTCACTTCTCTATACAAATCAGCTGACCGCACGGACTAAAACGTATGTATCAATGAAAAATAAAGTTGCTCTGATAAAATCGGTTTCATAGTAAAAGTTGCTCAGAATGGTCTCCCTAACAACCCCCTAAAATATGACTACACCCTTCTGTTACACCCTATATATATATATATATGCCTGCGATTTGGGAGGCAACACGAACTATATGTACTAATTAAAATGTTGTATTTGAAAATGGAATAGTTATGTGGTCACCGCGCAAGAGCTGTCGGATTTGAAATTGTTAGTTTAGTGCCTTTAGTTTAGTGGTTTTGACACCTCCGAAATAGCCCTCTATACCTACTTTATATTTAATGAGCCTAACTTCGTCATTCAAACCAGATATCCATTTGGTGATGGATAGCATGACGTTACAATAATCCTCTAACCGGTTCAGTTAATTTTGCCAGTATGGTAATCAATATTAACTAAAAGATATATTAAGTTGTCAGAATTTCACAAAACACCAGAGGCTATCAAAGTCCTTCCATAGTATGCAATAAATAGGTTGTCTATATTTTCTTTACAAAGTATGAATTTAGTCTGGCATTTTAGTTTCTCACACTTTTGTTGTTTTCATTACAGAGTGAACTCGTGGAGATTCTCAAGAACATGTTCTTGCCATCGAAAAAGATGATCAAAGAACAGCTGGAGTGGCTCATAGAACACAAATACATGAAGAGAGACGATGAAGACATAAACACATTTATCTATATGGCCTAAGTAAAGAGTCCTACAAGCAGTGTACAATGTAAACATAAACATGAACAAAATCAATATAAACTCTACCATACGTTTACAATTAGCACAAGTCTCACTTCAAAATAAAACAAGGGTTTTAAATAATTACATTTTTTATTAAATATATGACAGAATGTGTTATAAAAGTTGAAATCCATACGTTTATGTAACAGTTTAGTTCTTTGCCGGCTCGATTGTTTCGCCTCCTTGAATTTGTCCCCATCCAATTAATCTGAAACAACACACATACATACATTGACTTGGAATTATTTTCCGCCTCTGCCACCATATCATCATACAATAAATTACCTCATAAGTGGTAGGTATAAGACATACCGCCTGTGGTTCTCTACTTAGTCTCCAGTTCATACCGCCAGTGGTTCTCTAGTTAGTCTACAACAGTACATACCGCCAGTGGTTCTCTAGTTAGTCTACAGTACATACCGCCAGTGGTTATCTAGTTAGTCTACAGTACATACCGCCAGTGGATCTCTAGTTAGTCTACAGTACATACCGCCAGAGTGGTTCTCTAGTTAATCTACAGTACATACCACCAGTGGTTCACTAGTTAGTCTCGAGTACATACCGCCAGTGGTTCTCTAGTTAGTCTACAGTACATACTGCCAGTGGTTCTCTAGTTAGTCTACAGTACATACCGCCAGTGGTTCTCTAGTTAGTCTCCAGTACATACCGCCAGTGGTTCTCTAGTAAGTCTACAGTACATACCGCCAGTGGTTCTCTAGTTAGTCTACAGTACATACAATTTAATTCAAAGTGGTTCTCTAGTTAGTCTACAGTACATACCGCCAGTGGTTCTCGACTCTTCTGCTGAGCGCTACTTTCTCGCCGATCTCCGTGCATACGGGGTTGTTGAGTGCGATCTTCGCCAGATCGGCCTTCGTGGCAATCACGCGTCCGCCCGTGCTCAGGGAGCCGATGTTCACTAATAATACCTGCGAATGACGGAAACACAATGAATACATAACATTCATGTTAGTTTGCTCCCTGGCGCTAAAATAAGAGGTGATAGGTAATACTATCATCCCACATGCTGAGATGTCTACGCCTCTCTACACGAGGCATGTAGATAAGTGAATGGCGTGACTAACGCGATGATGGTGGGAGATCAAAATGGGACACGTTGGCTAGACTGGTCGACGGACGGGCAACGACAAGGCCAGTAGGCAGATAACCAGCCTGATGGTCTGAAGCTGAAAATATGAAGTTGACTGGATGAAGATTTTTATATAGCTATTGATCAAAGCAACTTTATTTTTCACTTCCCAGTACATTTTGGCCTGAGTGGGTCAGCAGATTTGTATGGAAAAATAAAGTTGCTCTGTTTCATAGGTAATGAAAATTGCTCAGAATGATGTCCCTAACAAAGTAATTTATCATTTTGCGTTAATTAATTTACACCTTGTATATGTTTGACCCAGGAAAAGATAGAGTCATGAGTTAGGACTATGGGATAAAGACTGGAGGAAGATCGCTCAGGATCGGATAGAGTGGAAGAGAGGGAGAGAGGCCTTTGCCCAGCAGTGGGGCATAGTAGGCTCATAATAATAATAAATTACTCAATCTGAGTTTAATTTTAAATTTTTAGTTCTTTCTCTCACCACACACCATTAACTCACAATAACTATGCATAGATCTAAACATTTATTCAATACATATTTTTCATAGACTTACAGTCTTTCTGTGAGAAGAACAATGCTCTGCCGTCATACAGTCTCGCACTAGTACGGAGAGCACTAATCTACTCACCAAAACAGCTCACAAAGTACACAAGTACCTATTTGTCTTGCTGTAAGAATGTTTATGAGCTATTGCAAGAGTTCCTATAAGTTATTGTTATTTTCTTGTTCTTGTATGTGAAATAAATTTCATTTCAAAATAATAGTATGTTTGATCGCGGGTCCGCGCGATGGTCGTGTTCTATTAGGACACCGCTGAAGATCTAGTTACCTCGTTCCTAGCCAACTTCTGGACCTTGGCAGCCTTCTTGTCGCCCTCCGTGCGCACCCCGAGCAGCCGCTTCAGCAGGTAGTACGACACCTCCAGCTTCACGAAGATGCCGGGTAGGGTGCCCACCGCGCCCAACACCTGGAATCACCACATTATACATGTTCGTTTGAGGGTCCGAGGTTTTGACAACCGCTCCGGCCCAAAGGATTTCACTAGTCGTGCAGCGCGGTAACGCAGCCAGCGTTATGGGCACCTTTGGTCCGGGTGATTCTTGGGGCGGTTTGTTTGTATAATTGATTATTTAGTTATTAATTACAGCTCTTGTGTAAAGATCATTTGTAGATTGGTAACTTTTCTATACATGGATGGAGTTACAGACCGAAGTAGGTATAATCTAGATCATAGTTTAACCACAGATACTATAATATTTTACTAATACAGATAGACCACCTAGAACAAAATATGACACCGGCGTAAACTGAGATGCTACGGAAGCTTCTTTAGTTCGAGGCCATTATCGCTTGGTGCAGCACCATCGAAAAATTGCAAATACCACGAGATGGCGAAGATATATAGGATTCATTCTAAGATTAGCGCCACCTAGAATGATGTTATCTGAAACCTTACTCCTCACGCCATCTCATTTTTACAAAGGGTTACTAATTCTAATTTGCATGGGATGAGGCTCCGTGGAGATAGTGTGTTTGCGAGGCTCCGAGGATGCTCCACGGAGCCTTGCAAACACAAGATCATGCAGAGGGGTTGGAAATTACCTTTAAAACGGACTGTGCTGCCTTACTAAGCGCACTAAAGAGACCGTTAACAAAATCGAAACTAATACTAGAATGTCATGAAGCACTAAACAACTTAGGGAGCAAAAACAAAGTCACAGTCCAGTGGGTCAAGGGTCACCAAGGAGACCCGGGCAACTGTGAGGCAGACAAGCTAGCAAGAATAGGGGCTAGAAGGACGGCGATTGGCCCTGCACCCTTCTCGCCATTATCAGCAGAAGCACTAAGGAGGCGGCTTAAATCAGCCACACTAGTGCAACAGAACAAATTGTGGCCCAGCAGAGAAGACTGTAAAAACACAAAACTATTTATAAACAAGTATAACTATAGGTTTACTAACTAAATAAGGCTGCCACGCAGCAAAATAAAAATACTAACAGGCCTTATAACAGGCCATTGTACGCTAAACAAACACTTGACAATTACAGGTGCAACCGACAGCCCCCTATGTAGGGGTTGCATTGAAGTGGAGGAGACAGTCGAGCACATGTTGCTGGCATGTCCATCCACAATTGAAACCAGATTGGCGATCTGGGAGAAGCATCATCGACCCATGAGCTCCTTGAACACCCAGGCCTCCTACTCCAGCTTGTGCAGGAGTTGGGTTGGCTGAAATAAGGAAGTGCGAGAAGGGAACATGCACAAAGGCCCCGCACATGTGGGATACGTTCATGCGCTTCGACCCCCTTGAAGAAGAATGGAATAGAAGAATTGTATGGGATGAGCACCCTGTGGTACGACGACGGGCCGCCATTGCTTTAGTGACAGTTTTCAGCTGCCTCCGCAGCAGCTGGTCAATCACAGCTCTCTAAGTTACCTCGTCCCCCGCCCTAAATTGGTGAGTTGTGTTTCAAAGGAAAATGTATCTATGCGCTCTCCACTGGATAAGTGCTCCCTGGTGAGTCCTTTGACCTCGCCTCCCCTTGCCACCTGCCGCCTAATTTGAAAGAGCGCCGACACTCGATCAAAGAATGCCGCTGCGCAAAGGACACACAGAAAATGCGACTTTTACATGGGTGGAGTTAACAGGTAAATCAGCTGAAACAACAGCGCTCAAACACTGGGGATTGTGTGAGATAGTCACAATTTAATAGAGGACCAATCATTCAGCCGAGTTCATCGGGCGTCCCGACTCATCATCTATCTATCTAAGGGTGGAGTTAATAAGGGATCTTGGTGCCGCCGACGCCGATGAGTCCGCCTGGCACGGTACTGCCGGGTGTAGACTAGACGGAGTGCGCACCTGCCCCACGAGCCGGTCCGCGCGGCAGAGCGTCGGCTCGATCTTGGTGCCGACGCCGATGAGTCCGCCCGGCACCGCGTACTGCAGCTCGTTCTGCTCCGCGAACAGCGACACGATGCGCGAGAAGATCGGCCGGCACGTCAGCTTGCCTTCCGCGTCCTTCGACACCAGCCCCGGCCGCACCTGCACAAGGCAACACCATCATCAGGACAGGAAGACTATTTACTCAGTGCACGTGCAGTTTTTAACCGACTTCACAGAAGGAGGTTTACAATTCGTCGGGATATTATTTTTTAGGTATGTACACCGATTACGCCTAGACGGATGGACCGATTTGGTTTTTTTTTTGTTTCAAAGCGTTTACCTTCCCATTGGTCCCATTGACACCAGGTCAGGATCTGATGATGGAATCCTGGAGAAACTGGAGAAATCGAGGGAACTCTTAAAATATTATAGGCAGACCTATAGTGATTTTTGTGTTTTTCATAATAACTGGTGCAAATGCACATAGTAAGCATAATATTGTGATGCGGAACTGATATGAAGACCACACATGGTCACCAGAACTGCTCAATACTAGGTACAAATACAATCTACTATGCGTGGCTGACGAGCAACGCATAGCCTAAATTGGTAGACGTAGAGCCATGAAACTTTGTACAGGGATTCCTTATGTAGCGTAGGGTAGCACTAAGATGGGATTTGACGAAATTAATTCCCCAAGGGGAGAGGGAGGAATAGGGAGTTTCAGTTTGTATTAAACTCAAAAAGCACTTGACATTGGTTTCTAATCAAATGGGGTTTGTGGAAGTCGTTTATTTTTTAAATTTTACTTTTTGTTTCAATTATTTGACCAATTAAGGCGCAATGCCCTCTGGACAGACAACACAGTCTGACAAGCCACGAGGGTCGGCACGACTGTGACAAGGCACGAGAGAAGACACAAAACAAAACCAGAAAGCATGCATGCATAACTTGTTTCTTCTCATTTTCTTCCATCACTAAGGTGCGTCACCTAGCGAATCCAAATGTCAAATCGCATACATAAAAAGTTATCGTTTCGTTTCGTTAGCGTTAGCGTTTAACTTTGTCTAGGGGGGCAGGTCTGTCTGCCTGCTGTCCGCCAATTATTGAGTAGGTACCCTCCCGATTCAAACAAAACGCAAGTTGTAAACTCCCTTTGGATTGCTATGCTAGCCGAAAAGGAAACATAAGTATTTGACATTAAAATTAGGGGAAATTAAGTTTTCATTCCCTTGCAATAGTAATTAATAGACGTCTTGGTGTCATCTGTCAGAGTTTGCATAAAGAGTATCCTTTCCTTACGCGAATCAGAGGGCTTCGGAGCTTATATAGCCTGGCATCTCTAGTGAAATGAGGAATTCAACGTCACTCAAGACTAGAAAAGTTCTCTAATAAAAGGAAGAACAGAAACCCCTTGCCAGGCAGGAAGATAGGAACCCGGCTATGGAACCACTAGTGTTTGGTATTATACTCTGGCGGCTGAGAGAATGCGATCATGACACATGTATTGTGGGAGTGAAATAGAGTGAAATGTAGTGCGGGAAAGACAGGGACATATGAGTCAGGATCGCATTCTCTTAGCAGCCAGAATGTCTGTAATTATTGTCATAGTCGTTACTGTAACAGTTTCGCTCTCAGAAGCACACCGGTCGAACAATTTTAGTATGGAAAACTATAGAAGCGTCGACGAAAGGGAGGGAGCTTGTATATGAGGCTGTCAAGTTGTCAACAACTCATTCTGGAACTAACCGCCATGAGCGTAACAATTGTGTTTGTAGGATTTTGATACTATTGAGAAATAAACTGTATTGATCACACCGAAAGATACAGAGTTTGAAATGTACGGAACCCACCTCGATCTCCATGCCGACTGTGAGCACGCCCTGCAGGATGGAGCCGCCCGCGACGCCGCCGCGCAGGTCGTCGACCTCGCAGCCCGGCTTGTTCACGTCGAACGAGCGGATCACGATCATGCGCGGCGGCGACGTGAAGTCGCGCAGCGGCAGCGGGATCTTCTTCGTGATGTACTCGCACAGCACCTGCAGCGGTTATGCTGGTCGGTAATCGGTATACAGGGGCCCTATGCTGCACTGGGAAACGCATTGCAATTGCATCTCGACCGCTTCTTAAACGCCCGAAATGGCGTTATTTGGTATTCCGGTAACACATCGCAAATGGATTGCCACTTGCCAGTGTTCGCACGGCATTCTTGAGGTATTCTCGCGGCGTTGCACATTGCTAATAGAACGCTTATTTTTAGTAGCATTGCCATTTTTAGGCAAATAATTCGATTTTTATTTATCTGTTGAACTACCAATAAATTCATTTATAAAGTGCCGCTTTTATCAAAATAGTAATCTACATTTTTTTGTACTGTCAATATCAAATGACATTTTATATGGCAATCCATAATTTTAGCAGTGAATTAGAAATACAGGGGCCTGATGCTGCTCTGAGAAACGCACTTATATTGGATCGCTATCGCATCGTAAACACCCAAAATGGCGTAATTTGGTATGCTCCTAAAGAATCGCAAATAGATCGTAAATAGATTGCAAGCATCGTATACGCTTTGCTATGAAACCGATTTGATTGAACTTTGATTTTCATTCATCTTATCTCTATACAAATCAGCTGACCGCCCGGACCAAAATGTATGGAGCAATGAAAAATAAAGTTGCTCCTGGTCAAATCGGTTTCATAGCAAAAGTTGCTTAGAATGGTCTCCCTAACAACCCCCTAAAATATGACTAGAGCTTTCCGTTACACTCTGTATAGTAAGTAATCGTGCGGAACGTTACCTCAATATTGTACTTGAGCTGAGCAGAGATGGGTATGATGGGCGCGCCTTCGGCCACCGTGCCCTGCACAAACTTGATGATCTGCTCGTGCTGCTCCTTGGCCTGCCCCTCCTTCACCAGGTCGATCTTGTTCTGCAGGATCACGATGTGCTTCAGCTTCATGATCTCGATCGCGGCTAAGTGCTCGCTCGTCTGTGGCTGGGGGCACGACTCATTGCCTGCGGAGATGTAAGGCAGTTGCAGAGATATTCCTTGCTACTTATATCTTATAATTGAAACAAAAGTGAACTTTAGAAAAAACCGACTTCCACAAACCCTATTTGATTAGATTGAGTTTAATACAAACGCACTGAGCCAGCGTGGTGGATTATGGCTCAATTACTCGTTTCCGGGTAAAGGCCTGTGCCCCTTTGTGGGGACATTAATGGGTACATTTACTTATATCTGAACGTGCTGATTTTTTTGAAGAAATGCGGGTGTTTAACGTAGGCATCTGCTGATTAATTCGGCGATGAGGTAAGCCTTTGACTTGCTATGCTAGCATGCAAGTCCAAGCCCAAGTTTCGCGTCATACGGAGATGAGCCTTCCACACACAAGCCTATTACCGGCAATAAGCAACAACGCGGCGTCCATCACCGCGGCTCCGTTCAGCATGGTGGCCATGAGGATGTCGTGGCCGGGGCAGTCCACGAAGCTCACGTGCCGCACGAGCTGGAAGCGGCCGGTGCAGGCCGGGCGCAGGCACGGGAAGTGATCGTCCTTGGACGAACTGCCGGAAATGAACGAGGCCGGCCGCGGGCATTTCGGGTTGTCGCATTTGTAGATTTTCGCGTTCGCGTAACCTGGGGATTGGTGAATATTCTAACCTCTTTGTTGTACTACACGAGAATGACATGCGGACAACTTATAAATAGATAGATAATGGACACAGGCGAGCTTGTCTCTAAAAAGATATTTGGAAAGGGAAACCATTGGGAAAGGGAAACGTAGAGCGGGGGGTGACCTGGTATGATTCTCGCGCATTCGATATCGACGATTACCATATGAAATGACTGGATATAAGTGTGTCAACATCCGTATATCGATATCGCGAGAATCATACCACTAATTGGTGGTAGCTTGAACATAGAAGCAGTGGCATGTTTTTGAGAAGATACCAAAATGCCTCTAAGTTCCAGTGGAAAAATAACATACCTTGTAATACACGTTCATGCTTGCTGTCTCAAAGGTTCCCGATAAGCTGTATGTGACAGATAAATCTGTTATACCATTTGATTATCTGTTCAATAGGGCTTATAGAGAACCTTTAAGACCTAATATCATTACTATCCCAATGATACCTATATAACAAACTTTTTAGTCAGTCAAAAGTAGCATAATTCGAATTATTAATGTTCAGATTAGTGTCAGAGCTTCCAGCTCAAGATGGTCCTTTTCTTCAAGTCAGGCGAGTTACAAAGAGTTCTGTATTTACTTCTCTTATCTTGTATTCTATTTAGCAAAGTTTAAGATGGCTACCATGTATCATTCAGTTGAAAGTGAAATGTATAAGAACGGACAGGCAATAATAGACCAATTAACCTAAGTAGTTTTATTCATAAGTAAAAACTTACTTACATATTATCGCCACATAATTCTATAGTAGCACAGTAATTTGTGCGTTATAATTATAATTAACAATATATTTAAACTATATCATATCTCTATAATACTTATCAAAAGTTATTTCTATAAAATTGTGATGTGTAAACGCTAATAACATGCAAATTCAACAATGGGAATAAACATTTCATAATATTATTTTATGGGCTTAATTATGTTTTCATAATCATTTACAAAAGACCATCTGGTTTACATAAGACAATAATTTTCTTTCAAGGCATACACATATTTAAAGACAACGGAGATTCTCGCCATACTGCAATATTTAAATATTAATTCTAACAGTATGTAGACTCTATGCATAAAAATACACATCCAGTACATAAAGTACCCAAAAAAAAATATTCAAATACAAAAAATACTTGTCTAAAAAACTGTACAACATGCAGCGGTAAAATAGGCTTGTGGCCTGTCAAGTCAAAATAGATACTTTTTATGAACTGTCAAAACAATTCTGAGAATGTCTAGCCATTTTGAACATAATGTCAAACTCTAGTATCTTTCGCCTTCGCTATCATAGAATATACGCAAGGATATATTTCCCTAAACCTGTTAACCTCGCGGCTTGTCTGACCCATGTCAAGCCTTACACCTGACACTGGCAGAATTTGTCGATAGGCAACAAAGTGCCATAAACTAAAATAGAATAGAATAGAATAATGCTTCAACTTAAGACTTGTTCCTAGATTTATTGGATTACCTTGGCCACAAGCCTATTAGAATAGGTATTTTCTGCATGTGATTGTGCCACATCGGCACTCGGTGCGGTTTCTGTGCGTTTTGTCCGTCTGCTGCTGTGCGAACCGCGACTTGGTGGGCGAGGCGTCCTTGCCTGGCGAGCCGTCATCCTTCACCGGCGTGGCGGCGTCCGTGGGCTCGGCCGGCTCCAGCGCGCCCGCGCCGCGCACCTCGCCAGAGATGGAGCCACTGGTCGTCGGGCCCTCGTCGCTGTCAGACGCCTTCTGCAAGTAGTCGAAGCAGATCTCCTCGCCGGCTTCGATGTCGCAGTTGGCGAAGAAGGCCAGCGTCGGCAGGTTGGGGTCGAGGCAGTCGGCCCACACGGCCCATACGCCGACGTTCGGCTCGCACGAGTGGTTGATGAAGTGTGACACGTTGCCCAGGTTGGCCGCGTCGATCGTGTACGGATTGTCGGTCGAGTTGAAGTCGAGGTCGAAGAGGTACGTCAGTCCGTTCGCGTCGTATTCCCGGCCTCGTTTCTCTGTCTCCTCGAACGTTATGATCTCGCCGATGTATTGGCATATGAACTGCCCTTGGAAGATCTTCTGCTCAGCCCTGACTCCCCAGCCGCGTCCGTTCGCCGTGCGGAAGATGCACAGCTTGATGTTCCTTCCATGTTGCACGACCCGGTTGCAGCAATCTTGTGAGCACTTACAAGCTTTGTTGCATTCATAGATTGGTGTACCTGATGCTACTCGCAATCTCTTTTTGGTTGTGTATGGGAAGTATCCACCCTGAGTTCCACAGCAGGTTTTGGTGCGGCAGTTGCAAGCGGTGCAGTCACAGCCAATAGGAGGATCATCTGGAATAGTAACTCCGAGGCCTGGGATTGACTGGTTGATGTATTTGAAGTCATCTGGTGGACCAGCGAAATCTGCATTATTTTCCACTGTCAACTTTTTAGATCTGTCAACTTGGTTCAAATGTTCTTCCCATTTTTTCAAGCTAACTAACTGGCTACATCGTTTTCTTGATACAGTATACAGTTGTAACAGATCCCGAGCATCTTGCACCAGTTGGGAAGCACAGTCTTCTTCAGATTCATCTAAGTTGAGGATAAAAAGAAGCTTTAAAATCATATCTCTTTTGACATCAGTCAAATCAATTTCTTCACTTTCTTTCAATCTGTCTACAAGGTTCTCTTCTTCAAGTAAGTTATCAAAAGATATTTCTTGCTTGAGTTTTTCTAATGCATCACAATACTTGACTTCCATGCTGTTTGTGAATTCTGTTATCACAAGCGGGCAGTTTACCAGGTGTTCAAAAGGTTCCCAGGTGTTATCATCATCACTATAATCTTTCCACTTTACATAGAAATATTCCTTTCCTGATTGGATTTTAAGGTCAAAAATCTTTTCAATTATAAATTCATCTTTTTTTTGATGGTTGCCCTTCTTCTTTTTTGCAGGAGGCACATCTTCTGGCTCTGGAGTAAGGTTTCTCTTTTTGGATCTTTTAAAGGCTTTTTCGTAGAGCATGGCTTCTTCTCGCTCGGTTGCTCTTTCATGGAACAACCTCACAACCGTCTCGGACAGGCGCTCTGCAACATACCATGTGTTCAAGTTAATAGTGTCCATACAGCAAATTTAGAGTATGTTCGCAGATTGAATACTGACATTTCTTCACATGGTACATTGCATCGCAGCAGTATGTATGTATGAAACTTTGCTTTAAGAACTCAAGGTAATTTAAAGAACAGAAAAGTTGAAGAAAAGCCATTTTTACACAATGGTTGGCTTTTGGGAGAAATTTGGTGTACACAGTGTTACAAATTATGTTAGCATGGAAATATTGGTTTTTCAAGAATAATAATAACCCAAAAAATAATTTAGGATATTTCTCCCAAATAGCCAATGTCTGCTCACAGTAATTAATGCCTTGTGCAGTTGCATTATAATCAAGCTACAGTCAGTACAAGTATGTATAGTTCGGGAAATATTAGTTGGCTGTCTGTAATCTTGACTAAGATCTTTTTGACTATATTTAACAAAAGCGAGTCGTAAAATCATCATTGTCACCGGAGTCACTCCGTCTTTCAGGTAAAGATTATGTTTGTTTGTAATAATGGAAGCGTGCTGGACCACCGTTTTACACCCTTTGTCCGCTAATTGTTTCCGCAGAACAAAAGATCACAAAGTAGATTACAGACGGTCAGCTAATATTTCCCGAACTATACTTATACTGTAATGAGCTAATTCCACCCTGTAGTATGCCAAGAAATGCTTCTGAGCTATGAATAACCTATTAATTAGACAATGATAAAACACACAGCCAATACATAAAAACAATTTATAAAATAATGATTTAGTCTTTTTGTAGATACTGATTAGTAGATAGATAAAAGGCAAAACCAAATCAAGTGCAAAATTAGTAAACTCAACAAAAAAACTTACCTAATTTAATTGTAATGTTCCTTTCAAGTTCGTTCTTGAATCTGACAGTCTGGACTCCAGAGATGGCTTTCACAACCGTGGACTTGCCGTGAGCTACATGCCCTATAGTACCGATGTTGATGGTGGCCTGGCGTGAGATCACCTCCGGGGAAAGGGCCGACAGTTTCGTTACATCCTGAAATTTCAACATCATCATCACTTATTTTGTGCCAGATCACTAAGTTTATAGGACTAGCCAGAATATAAATTGAAATGTATTACATTGCTTTTCTAATAGTTGAATTCCGGTCAGAGTGTCGATAAGGGGGCGGAAGTTATACAGTATTTTATTATTATTTTTAGTCAGTTACATACAGAAAGTAACCTCAAATCCTGATACAGAAATAGATATTGAAGGTTATGTTTTGCAGACTTCGGCATCTTAGCTGATCATGTGATAAATGGTAATGGGAAGATAGGGAAAGAGAAATTATGAGAAATGATAAGGCCCAGGCTCCAGGGTTTTCAAATAACTTAGAAAATAAGCTCACCAATCCGGTCAGATTTTGCTGACGCAAGTTTGACTGCGCGCTTGTAGTACGACCATCACTTGAAGCCATGATGAGCAAGCAAAGTCAAGATATCTTTCGCAATTTCCACTTTGCTTCAGAACTGAATGATTTCGTTGATTTCTTTCCGACAAAATATTTCACCTTCGCGTCGGTGGGGCAGGCAGGCACAGAACAAATATGTCGGTGGCTGCTGCTGGCTGGCGTGTTTATTTTTTTTATAGTTTAATGTTGCTATGCTAATTGCCACAGATCAACTAAATAAGTGGGTAAGTAAATTTTGAAACACAACGAACGAACCCCGCACTTCAGCCGCGCGCGGCTTTGTATATTTTTAGGGTTCCGTACCCAAAGGGTGCCAAACGGGACCCTATTAATTACTAAGCCTCTGCTGTCCGTCTGTCCGTCTATCACCATCACCAGGCTGTGTCTCATGAACCGTGCCCGTGAGCCTTTTTTACCCGTAAAGGGAGTATAGTATAGAGATTGCACATCGTCAGAAAAAAAAGAAAAGAAAGAGATGACATAATACGAATCATTTTTGTGTAAGCGAGAAACAATAACGATCACCGATCACCTGTCCCTTACCCGCGTATGCGTTTTTGTTGTTGGCCACAGCATTGTCAAATGCTTGTTTGCTCTTGTTTTGACAGATGAGTGGCAGAAAATCTCTGATTTTGAACCTTATGCTTATTGAGAACCAACTCTATCTCCATCTCAAAGGTGTACGCATGCACTCCGTCTATTCCTTTCTCTGTCTACGCTTTTACCCAACCGAAACTGAACCTTCGACAGAAATCTCGTTAATGGAGCCGTACGGTAGCGTTTTAGTAGATAATCTGTGAAACTAAAGAAAACTGGCAACATTGCACGTTGTCAAAACACAAAGTCACAAATCAAAAGTCAAAATAAATATTTTCGGAAAATCGTGGAAATGTGTTTGGTTTGTTCAATAAAAATAGGTTTATCGCTGTATTTATATAAAATTGCTTTATAGTATTGTAACTATCCAGTACGCGAGCATCTTCCTACCTTTATGGCAGAAAATTACGATAATGATACTAAAAAACGAGGATTTACAAGAGCAAACCAAAAGGTTACGCTTCAAACCAACTCCTACAGCCGATAGCAAGTTAGATGAGGGACTAGGTCGTAATGTAGACAACAGAAACTGCAAGGATGTAAAACGTAAAGGTATGTTGGTGCACAACATCATTGATTGCAAAGTAGGGTTATCCTGCAGAATCCTACAATACACTACACTATCTATCCTACAAATATTATTGTCTGCGGCAACACCCTTTTCTCCCAACTAACCTAATGTTGTGTATGTTCATGGGGAGAACAAGGGTCAAGGTAAAAAGCTTTTACTTTTGGGCCTTATAAAAATCTTACTATTTGTCTTTTGGTATCTATCTAATCTCTGCTAGCTTAAATATCTTCGGAGGGAAGTCTTCCTGGAGGGAAGTGCTACTACTCACCCTATACCACATGGTTCGCCCTCTTTTAGGGAGTAGTGAACATCCCTTGTTTTTTACCCAGTGTAATAAGCAAGACTTATGTTGTACAATTTTCTTGAATAAACTATGTATTATATATCTTCGTCATTCAGTCAGATTGATAAAGCCCTCGCGGCACTTTACGTCCTATTCCCGGAATGTCCAGTCAGTCTTTTTGTTTACTTCTATCAGCAAGTTAAAGTCTTCACAAAATAAAAGGCCCGTTTTGACAGTTCACGCCCATGAAGTTTTAACCCCTAATGCATAGGTAATAAAAGCTAACTGTTACAAGCAAAGCGTACAAGTTGCACCTAGGAAAACCGCTTCTATTACCTAGGCGTTAGGGGTTAAAACTTCATGGGCGTGAACTTAAGTTTCTGTGCAATAAGGAATATGAATATGAACTGTCAAAACGGGCATTTTATGTTGTTCTGACTTTAGTGAGTCAATTTGGGTCAATAATTGGGTTGTGTCCATCCAAGGTAATCAAATAAATCTAGGAACAAGTCTGAAGTTGAAGCATTATGTACAAAATGGCTTGACAATCTCAGAATTGTTTATTTCCAGTAGTTGTATTTTATAAAGTAAATTGTGTGCAAATAAAGACAGCATTTGATGCCACACACCACATGACGTCACATAGTGCTATTTTATAGAACTCACGGACAAAAGTGCCATTTTGACAGTTCTTAAAAAGCATCTATTTTGACTAGCAGGCCATTAGCCTGGGTCATGTTAGGGGTAGTACTTTCTCCTGTGTATTGTTTATGGTAGAATAGAACATCTATCTAGTTGAGTTTGCCAACCTTTATACAGGCAAGGTCTATTATTGTTAGTAAAATTATTTATTAGATAGGTACCCAGTTGTGATAAATATACATCTGAATGCTCGCCTTTTGTTACAGACGGAGAAAAGAAAACATCACTGTTTTCATTTCTTCACATCGAACTTACTCGAGGTTACCTCCTAGAGCATGATGAAGAGCGGTTTTCAGCACGACGAGAAAAAGTTTACTCCTTCATTAAAATACCACAGGAGTTGGAGAAGTTTATGGTCTATGGATTCTTCCAATGTGCCGACTCCTTGTTATTTGTTTACACATTTTTGCCACTTAGATTTATGATGGCATTCTGGTCCTTCCTCAATAGATTATTTCAAAATTGCTTTAGGTAAGTTTTTAATAAAAATAATAATAAATAAATAATAATAATAATGAAGCCTCTCATGAATGATGCTGCACTTTTTTTGAAAAATTTAAATACAACAGCTTAAATAAATAAAAATTTACATATTTTTTTCTGTAAGTACAGACTCACATTTACCTTACTTGTTGAAATTATTTTCAGGTCAAACTCCCGCCACCGACAAAGCATTCTCAAGCCTGCAGAGACATGTGATGTCCTCAAAGGATTTATCTTGCTTGTGTGCAGTATACTCATGTGCTATATAGACACCAACATGATGTACCACTTGGTCAAAAGTCAGAGTGTGATGAAGCTGTACATTTTCTACAACATGCTAGAAGTTGGTGACCGGTTGTTCTCAGCGTTTGGCCAGGACACCATTGATGCACTGTTCTGGACGGCCACAGAGCCAAGAGACAGGAGGCGAGAACACTTGGGTGTTATTCCACACCTGTTGTTTGCCATGATTTATGTGTGTATCCTTTTAAGACATGGCGGCACTCGCCATTGCTCGCAGCTCCGCTCGTGCAGTAGATCTGGGCGGCAATGCTACTAAAAATAAGCGTTACAATAGCAATGTGCAATCAAGATGTGATGTTATGGCGTTAGCGACTGCAAGCGTTTGTATCTCTATCGCTCTCGCAGTATTAAAGCGGTGTCCACGCCTGCAAGTATACGATGCGATGTCTATTTGCGATGTTTTACCAGCATAACAAATGACGCCATTTTGGGCGTTTTAGAAGCGGTGGCGTTCCAATTTAAACGCGTTTCCCAGAGCAGCACCGGGCCTCATTTTATACAAACTAACCCTTATGCCCCTTATCGGTCCCGGTCGCTAAATCCTTCATGAGCGCTATTTAGACGTCTCTTCTGACTAGCAATGCAACTTCAGAGGTCAAGTAGTATTGAGTTTTGTAAAAACTAATCCAGTCAGTTGTTTTATTTCGGTTATTTGTCATATTTGAGACCCTTGGAGACATTTGCTTTGGGTAAAACTGCAATTTGGAGATATAATTACAAGTTCCACAGATTTGGAGATGTAATAACAAAATAATTTCCTGATGTAATCTTACAGTCCTACACAGTTTACTTGTGCTGTTCCAAGCAACAACACTGAACGTTGCTTTCAATTCCAACAACAAGAGTCTTCTCATCATCATGATGTCCAATAATGTAAGTACTGATTATATCAGGACATTTGCCAGCATAAGTGCAATAAATTATTATTACTATAACATCCTTATATTTCGTAGTCAGAGATAGTATGAAGAGCTACGTGGTTTAGTGGGTTTCACACTTGCTTCTCACGCAAGAGACGCAGGTTCGAATCCCAGTGCTGACCATGACCATGTACCAATGAGATAATTGATTTATTTTAAGTACATTATCTACGGATGCATTTAAAGGCCCGTCCGCATAGGGGAAAAAAATCGCTGCATTGTATTCAGAAAGCTGCGGAAAAAAAAAACGCCCGTGCGGCTACTCCCATAGTATTGAAAAATCGCGCGGAAAAAAATTGCTGTGCGGACGGGCCCAAACGGTGATGGAAAACATAGCTGTGGCGATGGGCTAGCCCCTTGTCACGTAAAATTGAGTAATAATAATAATTTATTGCATAATTAAAGGTTCAGAATTACAGCAGACTTAATTAATACAGAGCATTTGTGTCAGACAAAACAGAAATCATCTGAACCTGAGCTAGGATTATCCGCTCAGATTCAGCGCTCTTCCTAGTTACATGATACGTGCTGGTGATAACATAGATTGAGAACCAGTAATACATTAAGTTACATAAGTTAATCTCATTTAAAGCCGAATTAAATTAAATTAAATTGTTTAATTAAAAGTGTTGAATAACTGGCTAAAAGTGGGCACAGTCATAACTGTGCCTCTGCCACCCCGTATGGGCACAAGCGTGACGCTATGTTATGTTGTGTAAAGATAGTGCCTAGAGCTCGTCTAAGCTGAAATGACGCGCCCCACTCCTTGGTTTTGTATTTACTTGTCATACAAAACCAATGAGTGGGGCGCGTCATTTCAGCTTAGACGAGCTCTACCTAAGTAATAAAATAACCGACAAGATTGTATGCCCCAGCAGTTTGTAGAGCTGAAAGGCAGCGTCTTCAAGAAGTTCGACAAGAACAACCTGTTCCAAGTGTCCTGCAGTGACGTCAGGGAGCGGCTGCATCTGTCTGTGCTGCTATTTATTGTGGTGCTGCAGACCATGAAGGAATATACCTGGGTTGAAGAACGCTTCTGGATCCTGGCTCCTGACTGCGTACTGGTGTTGGGCTTCGAAGTTATTATTGATTGGGTGAAACATGCATTTATTACTAGGTAAGTTTTTCGACATAGCTCCATCTAGCTTGCAAACAAATCTTATCAAAATCAAAATAAAAAATCATTTATTGAACAAAAGGTGGGTACAATAAATTAGTGTACATTACATTCTAGGAGTCCAATCAAATGTTAGTTAGTTAAACAAGTTGATTATAGCAATAATTAGTGCTTTCATTGCTAGGCTAGTTAATAGCCTGTATTAATAGTCTGTATTCTGGAGGGGGGAATGCGGGTAAGTATTAAACTAAGATTAGAGTAATTGGAGTAATTAGATGTCGTGGGTGACAATAGACATGGTGTCCATGTTCCCGCTGTCACCTATTGTCGAGAACATTATTCTTGTTGATGGATAGGAGGTTAGAAAAGGTGGCAGGTGAGGTTTCAGGTTGTTTCATTTCATTTCATTTATACTTTATTGCACAAAAACATAAAAAAACACGTAACATTTACAAAAAGGTATATACAAAGGCGAGCTTATCTCTAAAAAGAGATTTCTTCCAGCAAACCTAGTTTGGTAAACTTCTAAAAGGTATGTACAAAGGCAAGCTTATCTCTAAAAAGAGATTTCTTCCAGCAAACCTAGCTTGTTCAACTTCTAAAAGCGCGTGTGAGATGTCGACGTCCACACGATGAGATGTAGCATAGATTACGCGACCGCGGTTAACGTGTTTGCTGATGCTGTCGATTACCACGGCTCTGCCAGACGCGACGGGTTGTCTGGAGGCGAGAAGTTCGAGCCTTCGGTGAATATTCACGCGAACCCAGTAGCAGTTAGTTCGTCGTGTCAGAGGAAGGTTGGGGGTGGGCGTGGTATAGGGAAGATACGTTCTAAAACTACCACCTATGATGATTGATGTTGCTCAAAGTATGTCTTAGTATGGGTACGTATCATAATACCTAAGTTCATAAGACCTATGTTCGGAATACCGAAAATCAAAATACCGAGTGACTGTTTGACCGAAAGTGCGAAATCCCAAAAGTTCAATTGACCGAATGATTGAAATCCCTAAGTTCTAAATACCGAAGTTCAAAATCCCGAGGTCTAAAATACCGAAAATGCGAGTCGATACTTCTTTACCAACTGATTTAGGTCACTTTCTGCGCCAAACGCTGTAGGTCACTTTCTGCGCCTGTCTGTGTACCCCTTAGTATGTACTCCGTTTCCAGTCACGTCTAAACTTACCACTGCTTCCAGATTCAACGAGATCCCATACGGTGTGTACCGCGAGTACACGGTCAGCCTGGCCTACGACGTCGCTCAAACTCGGCAGAAGTTCGCTTTCAGTGACCACTCCGACCTGGTGGCGAGACGGATGGGCTTCATACCGCTGCCGCTGGGTGTGGTCATCACGAGGGTGCTGGTTCATGCTGTGAAGATTGACGGGTATGTTGATGGTTAGAGAGATAAGCTCGCCTTTGCGTATAATATTTCTTGTAAATGTATTTTTTAAGTTTCTATGCAATAAAGAATATGAATATATGATAATGGTTTTCAGGACCTGGGTTTGGTTGTAGAAATAATTTTTAGGGTACCGTACCGTCTGTCTGTCTG
Organism: Argyresthia albistria; assembly: GCA_963457715.1. Lineage (NCBI taxonomy): Eukaryota > Metazoa > Arthropoda > Insecta > Lepidoptera > Argyresthiidae > Argyresthia > Argyresthia albistria. Next base: position 2,824,780 of record OY735261.1, on the reverse strand, counting down.
TCTGTCTGTCCGTCAGCGGCTCCTAGTGCACGAACCGTAATAGCTAGAAAGTTGAAATTTTCACAGAATGTGTTTATCTGTTGCCGGAACAACAAAAAATACTGAAATACGAGAAATATTACAAATTAAAGGGGGTCCCCATACAAGAGTCGTGTTTTTTTTATTTTTATTGTTTTGAGTGCTGTACGATGGTACGGTACCCTTCTGGTGCGATTCGGACACGAACTTGACCGATTATTTAGTTCCCTTTTGTGCGTTGTCTTGTTTTACCGTCAAACGGCTAAACGTTAAAAAATATATTCCTGCAATTAAGACGACACTTTGCACCTAGGAAGGTGGAACCCTAATAAGCATTTGTAAATAATTAGGTGATAGAGTGAGATGAGAATGCGTGCGGCGAGAAGCGGAAACTAATTTGATAGGTAGCCATTTTGTCGTTCTATGGTGATTCCCAGTAAAAATACTGGCAATACCATAGAACGACTCGCACACCACCGTCACGCCACCCTTCAGGTGCATTCTAAGCCAAGACACACTATAGGATATTTTTGATATTTGTCATATTCTATTTTTAACCGACTTCCCAGAGGAGGAGGTTTACAATTCGTCCGGATATTTTTTTTTTTTTATGTATGTGCCCCGATAGCGCCTAGACGGATGGACCGATTTGGAAAATTATTTTTTTGTTTGAAAGGGTTTACCTTCCCATTGGTCCCATTGACACCAGGTCAGGATCTGATGATAGGATCCTGGAGAAATCGAGGGAACTCTTCAAATATTATAGGCAGACCTATAGTGATTTTTGTGTTTTTCATAATAACTCGTGCAAATGCACATGGTAAGCATAATATTGTGATGCGGAACTGCTGATGAAGACCACATATGGCCACCAGAACTGCTCAATACTAGGTACAAATACAATGCGTGGCTGACGGGCAGGCAATGCATAGCCTAAACCGGTGGACCTAGAGCCATGAAACTTTGTACAGAGGTTCCTTAGTAGCGTGGGGTAGCACTGAGATGGGATTTGACAAAATTAAGTCCCCAAGGGGGGGGGGGGGCATAAGGGGTAACAGTTTGTATTAAACTCAATCTAATCAAATAGGGTTTGTGGAAGTCGGTTTTTTCTAAAGTTTACTTTTTGTTTCAATTATAGAAGGAAATTTTGTCAGTGGACAAATGGTACTTTTAAATAAATTATTATGCTAATTTTGTTACAGATTTGCAGCGGTCTTTCTGATTTGTATCGCCTATATCAGCCTTATAGCCGTAAGAGTGCTTATATCTATCGTGATACTCGGGAAAGCCTCCGATCTGATCTCAAAACACCAGTCTGAGAAAAATGAGATTCAATGTACTCCAAAGAAGTATGTACCATATACTCAATATTAACACAGCCTTACAGACTAACTAAGACCTATTGAAATGTATGATTTTGTTTCTAGGGAACAAAAGGAAGCGCCACAAAAGGAGATCCTGATGAAAACGCCAGAAGCAGACACGCCAAAAAAAACAACACAACTCAAGTTTCAGATACCGGAAGATGTCATATTGGTAATTACTTTTACTATGTTTGTACACGCATAGCGCTCGACAGGATCGGATCATGCGGTAGTGGAGCGGTGGGAATGGCGTGTGTAGTCGCATCTCGCAAATGTCAAATCGCATACATTTCCTAGCGTTGAGTGCAAGTGATATTAGCGAATTGCATCTTGTCTACGGGGGCAGTATATAGTTTCATCCCTCCCACACCGCCCATGGTAATTTAATTTATACATTCAAAAGTAGGTAATAGCACAGGGTGCTCATCCCATACAAATTAGAATTAGTAAAAAAGAGATGGCGTGAGGAGTAAGATTTGTACTTTAAACGCCATTGTTTCAGTTAACATACTTCTAGGTGGCGCTAATCTTAGAATAAATCCTATATATCTTAGCGGCATCTCGCGGTGTTCGATGGTGCTGCACTAAGCGATGATGGTCTCGAACAAAAGAAGTTTCCGTAGCATCTCAATTTAGTGTCATATTTTGTTCTCGGTGGTCTATATGTATTAGTATAATATTATAGTATCTGTGGTAGTAGTAAGGCACAGATACTATAAAATAATGTAAGCAGGCAGTAAAAGGTAAATGTAGTCCATTTATGTCCCCACCGAGGAGCACAGGCCTTTACCCGGATTCGAGTAAAATTGAGCCATACTCCACCACGCTGGTTCAGGGTAGGGTGGGACTTGGGAGTAAATATTTATAGTTTATAGGGAGTTTATATTTAAAAAGTTTATTTAGTTTCTTGATTACCTTCTTTACCCTTCTTAGCAATCCTCCTTTCTCATCCCAACTTCGTTTGCTGGAAGAGATCTCTTACTAGAGATAAGCTCGCCTTTGTACACCTTTTTTTGTATCTGTTTTTTTAATGTCTGTGAAATAAAGAAATTATGAATATGAATTATGAGTAAATGTCATAATTTTACAATCGATTCTTTATTTACAGATAGAGCCGCTAGTGGATGCATCAGTAGGGGCCGCGGCTCTCTTCTCCAACAGCGTGATCGATCTGAACGGCGTGTGCTACGATGACAAGATGTCGGCGCCAGTGAAGCAGGAAGCCGGGGACTTCTTAGAAGCTGAACTGGTAACATATTTATTGTACAGGGTGTTACAGATAGAGCCGCTAGTAGATGCATCAGTAGGGGCCGCGGCTCTCTTCTCCAACAGCGTGATCGATCTGAACGGCGTGTGCTACGATGACAAGATGTCGGCGCCAGTGAAGCAGGAAGCCGGGGACTTCTTAGAAGCTGAACTGGTAACATATTTATTGTACAGGGTGTTACTTGGAAGGAATTACTTGGAACCCACAGCCCTTCACGTCCTTCACGGGTAGTGCTAACGAGCGACAAATCATCATCATAATCATAGTCAACAAATCATCTCAAGACATTATAATATCCAGGTTCTCAAATGAGAACCTGGCCACTTGACACTGGCAAAATTAACCTCAAAAGAGGTTAGGACGCCATTAATAAAAAGATGAAGAAGAAGGGTATTACCGAAAGGTGTAGTCATATTTTAGGCGGTTGTTAGGCACATCATTCTGAGCAACTTTCACTATGAAACCGAATTGATCAGAGCAACTTTAATTTTCACTCCACAAATCAGCTGACCGCCCGGACCAAAACGTATGGAGCAATGAATAATAATGTTGCTTTGATCAAATCGGTTTCATAGTGAAAGTTGCTCAGAATGGTCTTCTGTTACACCATGTATACGAATTGACGCAGCCGACAAGTTGTCTTGTACTTGTAAGTACAGTACCGTGCGACGACTATGATACTCGGCGTTTGACTTAGCGAGAGAGAGAGAGAGAGGGAGAGCGAGACGAGACTCGACGTGCCAAAACAAAGGCCCCGTACTGTACCACCGATAATTTAATTTGTACTCAGCTGTCATTAGCATCGGCGTTGCAAAGTGTAGGTAGATTCTAGGAATATAAACTTCTAATTTTGCAATTGAAGGAGTGATCATGTGAATTTTGTGACTTAAAAGTTTGACCATCTCCAGCAAAGAAGAAAATGCCGCTCACACATTTTACACGCTTTCCTATACATAGTACCTCTCGTGCTCCAGCTTCCTATTGAAGAAACGACAAAACGAATACCATTCTAGCATTAAGTTATCAAACTGTTCCCAGGCGGATCTCAGCCAAAGCGCGCCGGATATCAGCCAAAAACCTCCGGCGTCTATCCAGGCGGAGCCCGAGACAGATGAGCGCCCTCTGTCGCCGGATACGGAAGCTCGCTTGAAACGCAGGTCGGAGTCCTACCCCAATCTTGTGAAAGCAGAAGAGCAGTATGAGGAGACCGCATAGCACATCCGGTACGCATCTTCACTCTTCCTCTTCAGTTGTTAGTCCATGTGTTTGGGATCACCGAATTTTATTTATTTCCAACATGATTCAAAGTTTTCTTTGGCCTGCGAATTTGTTTTGGGATTGTACTTTTGGTGCTTTTTGGGTTGTATTTATTTTTATATTGTTAAAAAAGCGACGAGAGGTTATAATGATGTTGATCACTGTTCGGTAAAGTGAACGAAAATGTCTTACCCAGAGAAGAAGGTTGGGTGAATTCCTTCTAAATTCGCTAGTTATTATTATTATTATAATAATTAAAATGATTATAATTTAAATGATGATTCTAACCCGTCTAGTCTAAGCTCCGTCGCGTATTAAACATTAATATATATCTAGGTACATATTTTTTTAAGAAAGACAGATAGTTTGAAGTGTTTTTAATACCCGTACGTAACTGGTAGTGACTGCTTCGTTGCTAGTTTATTATCGTAGAAAGTATTTTTGTATAATATATGCGTGAGGTTATTGGTTAGATAGTATCGAAGACTGATATGATAAACAGATTTGGGTGATGGAAGTCTTGTTCTTGATATAAACTCTGGCTTGAACCATTTAACACGAAACCGAAGTTGAAAGGACTAGAAGTTCCGATATTGAAAGGACTAGAAGTTCAGAAATTGAAAGGACTAGAAGTTCCGATATTGAAAGGACTAGAAGTTTCGATATTGAAAGGACTAGAAGTTCCGATATTTTTCATTAATTTGTGATATGAAGAGAACAATAGGTATACATTGTGTATTATCTTGAATCTTTCAATCATTCATGATTCGAATCATCGATCGCTTTATTATTATAATTGTTTACATAGTTATGGTATTCAGAGTTATAACTTAATAAGGGGGTTTCAAAATGACATAAAAAGTAGTAAGTAGATACCAAATGACACGATAGGTAGCGGGAAGCGCAAACTGTACATGAATTGTCAAAAAATGACCTTCTGGTAACCACAGATTATTTTGTTTTTTGATAATGGGAAATTAAAAAACAATGGTAGCGTTAGAACAATCAGATCTATAAACTCTCTGTTTCACGCTGACACTTGAGGGCACGGTAACGCTATCTATGTTTATATCTGAAAGCTTGATCAAGGTCGGTCTGGAAAAGCTCTCATTTATACCATACTTGTCAGAGATGCCATGAAGTTAAAAAATCATCGCTTATGTACTTTCTAAATGGATTACAAAATATTAATCACGGGTTCAAGTTAAGGTAGAATAATAACTACTTATATAACTTCAATATTTTTACTCACCGTATGCTCGGATGAATTGTGACATGTTTTTGTTTGTTGATATTGTATTTTATTTAAGATCTACTTATTATGACTTTGTTAAAATCTCAATAAAGTTTATCGTCATACTTGGTATCTTGATTGTGCGTTTGAAACAAAAAGTAGTCGTTTTCATTTTAATATGATAGTTAGCTAGCGGTAATTCGGCTCGAAGGATCAAGTTTACGAATAAGGACAGCAATAAAACCCCTCCACCAGCCCGCACTGAGCCAGCGTGGTGGAGTATGGCTCAATCTTACCCGTGTCCGGGTAAAGGCCTGTTCCCTGTGGGGACATTAATGGGCTACATTAACTAACTAACTAAGGACAGCAATGCCATCTTGTGGTAGGCGAGCAAACTGCCTTGCGACCCACCATGAAACTATTCGACACGTATCTAACTTTATTCCACTTCACCACTAGATGGCTCTACTAGGATTTAATACTGATCTTCGGCAAATATTGCGTAAGTTCGATAGGTCTGTAAAATAGGCTTGCGTACTGCTAGTCAAAATAGATACTTTTATGAACTGTCAAAACGGAAACGGTTTGTCCCTGATCCTATGAAATAACGACATAGAGTGACGTCATGTAAAAGTGTCATCAAATGCTGTCCATTTTTGCACAACATTGACTTTATAAAATATATCTGCTGGAAATATACATACAATTCTTTACATAATTTTTACAATGCTTCAACTTAAGACTTGTTCCTAGATTTGTTGGATTACCTGTGACGCAAGCCTGTTGCCTGACTTGTTTTCCTAACTTAGCGGCGTTATAGTTGTGGCGATTTTGATTACGTGATATGAGTTTGATTTCTCATTTCGAGCGGTTAGTCGCGAAAAGAGTAAGTACTTATAAGCCCGCCCTGCCCCGTCCGGCGTCCGGGCCGGGAGATTGAGAAGTTGCATACAAAAGTGCAAAAACCCGGTCGCACCCGGACACGCCCCGTTGAGAAATAAATCACCCTAACTTTGCCTTCAAGCATGCTGAGTAATGTGCCGACGGTAACTGCCAGAAATCATACGTTTTTAGGGTTCCGTACCCGAAGGGTGCCAAACGGGACCCTATTACTGAGACTTCGCTGTCCGTCCGTCCGTCCGTCCGTCTCCGTCTGTCTGTCACCAGGCTGTATCTCATGAACCGTGGTAGCTAGACAGTTGAAATTTTCACAGATGATGTTTTATGTTGCCGCTATAACAACAAATACTAGAATCAAAAGAAATTTAATATTAAGGGGGGCTCCCATACAACAAACGTGATTTTTTTGCTCATTTTTGCTCGATATTGATAATGGTAGCAGGTAGACGCTTAAAATGTTCACAATATATTGAGTATATTATTTACTTAAAAAATAAATAATTAAATTAAAATTTAATTACTATTTACTAAGTACTGGGGGGCTCCCATACATTTTTTTTTTGCGGTTTTTTATAGATAATGGTACGGAACCCTTCTTGCGCGAGTCCGACTCGCACTTGGCCGGTTATTCTTCCTTGTTACATCGTGAAGCCGTAAAACTATGCCCCTGAAGCTTTTGTTTGAACTTTGAAAAGCCCTTTAGATACTTCCTTTTGTCGGAACTAAGAAATAGCCTTTTAGCTAATGATTTATGTAATACTTTTATACTTTTCACTGTCGCGCACAATGGAGTATTGGGTAACTGGCTAAAAGTGCTCAAAAATGCACCTCTGCCACGCCGTATGGGAAAAGGCGTGACGTTACGTTGTTTTGTTTTATACCTTTTTATGGTTTGTAATAATTAAAATAATTGTATCTTTGTAAAGATTACCTTCACTCGAGTATTAGATAAGTGCTCTAAGAAGGCCATTTCTTATTAATCACATGATTATTTTCTTTTTAAGTATCTCGTAAATAGTGTGATTATCGGATAGGAAAATATTCAAAGTCAAAATCAAGTTTTCAACGATTTGTATTTTTCGCACCTTAGGTGGTTTCTTAATTAAATAAAAATTCTCTGTCTCTTATATACATATTAAATCCAAATTTAGTCAGAGTGTATTTACAAATATATTAAATAGAATTTAGTAAAAATTAGTGAGATTTAACAATAATACCTAAATACTTAAAACTATCATAGAACATCAACAACATCTTTCACAAGGTGAAAATACAGAAGATTTTATCCAATAGGTACACAAAAATACAGAAGATTTTATCCAATAGGTACACAAAAATTCGTAAAGAATTCGTTTTCATTCGATTTTTAATGCGAACGCCGTATAACAGTAGTTCACCTTTAAAAATAGTCTCTAGGAGATGAGCTATAACATGGGATGTTGATGCAGTGCTAACACTCTCTAGGAGATGAGCTATAACATGGGATGTTGACGCAGTGCTAACACTTCTCAACCACAATCAGATCATCAGAGACCTTGTCAACAATCTCTCTAGGAGATGAGCTATAACATGGGATGTTGATGCAGTGCTAACACTTCTCAACCACAATCAGATCATCAGAGACCTTGTCAACAATCTCTCTAGGAGATGAGCTATAACATGGGATGTTGATGCAGTGCTAACACTTCTCAACCACAATCAGATCATCAGAGACCTTGTCAACAATCTCTCTAGGAGATGAGCTATAACATGGGATGTTGATGCAGTGCTAACACTTCTCAACCACAATCAGATCATCAGAGACCTTGTCAGCAATCTCTCTAGGAGATGAGCTATAACATGGGATGTCGATGCAGTGCTAACACTTCTCAACCACAATCAGATCATCAGAGACCTTGTCAACAATCTATCGAAAATGTCATCTAGCTAGGTAACAAACAATGAAGAGTCACTTGCCAGCGACCCCAATACAATCAACCATACCAATAACATTAATGCGATGCAAAATTACGTAAATCTGTAAGAATTTAGTCTTCTCCGTTACAATTGTCACTCGTTTGACGAACATGAATTTAATACTCTATCTACGCTAGCCTTGCCTATCGGGACCGAGCCCCATCTATACAATACGAACTGTAACCTTGCCCTCAGGTCACTTACAACATGTGATGCGAACTGGGCAAGTTTCTGCTGTTCATATGTACCAGATTCAGCTGGAGATACCAAACTGGTATCTCCGCATCGTTGCCATTTATACACTTCAAATATTATTTTGTGTGACTAACAGTTTATCGCGTTTGCATGGTGGTATCAGAATTCTGCCATTCTAGCTGTAGTAAAGGACAGATTAAGCTGTTATTTTTTACAAGTATAGCACACTAATACATAGAACATGTAGGTGAGTGCCGCCACTTGAGTGGATGCACGAGTAAACATTTATTGTCAGATATCATAGATTCCCGAAAATGCTATGAATGGCCAACCCTGTTGTGTAGTGTTAACACACTACAAGGAATATATACGCAGTGACAATTCACTGCGTATTCCTTGGCGATTTCCTTATTGTGTCTCATGAATAATGGCTATTTTGACGTGAACCTTTACAAAGAAACTGTACAAGTTAACTAGGATGAATTATGTCACTAGTGATTCAACAACAATTCTCAATATATTCAAAGGCAATATCGTTCACTCACTTTTGTTTTGTAATGTTGTCTTTAAACAGAAACATATTTAGTGTTCTTTGTGCACACATTTGTACTTTAAAGAGATGCATAACACAAGTATAGTGTACAAGTATAGCTAGGTGCTATGGCACATGTCAAATTTCTTCTCAATTAGCTAAAATTACGATGAAGAAATTGACTGCCGTTTGTTTGATAAATATATGAATGACTCACTGCGGACATGCCTGTACTATCACCTACAGTAATTTAGGATCGAAGAATCGCCAAATCATTGAAACTTACACGTAGTATATTCTACACAAAACTTATGAGTATTTTAAATAAAGGGCCTTCGATATCTGAAAATTAATTAGGTAATATTGATTAAGAGATCATATTTTAAAGGCTACATGTAAATAGCTTTTATCTTCACTAGATTAGTCTACAATAATACGCACATTACAAAAATATATGCCACTGGGAGTGTTAGAGTAAAGAGTGCTCGTCTAGATAGAGTTAGAAACAAAGAGACGGAAGAGAGAAGTGATTCAAGATAGAGTTAGAAACAAAGAGACGGAAGAGAGAAGTGAGTTCAAGAAGCGGATTGAGCAAATTTTGTTAAATTAAAATACTTATTTGAGCAAGAAGAGGTTGTGACAGCAGCTGTCGAAAACAATAATAAAATCGAAAATATAGAGAAAACAAAGATATAGCCGACACGTTCGCATGTCATATTTCGACTAGAATAAATATAAAACAAAATAATAGTAGATATCACTTATTCAGCAGTCGAGTTAGAGTACC